>JACGTP010000136.1:152466-170320 GCA_023678845.1 Mischocyttarus mexicanus | reverse complement strand
TCATGTAATTTGTGATCAAAGCAAGTAAAGAATAATTCTACAAAAAAAAAAAATCTAAAATCAAAATCTAGAATAAAATTTGTTTTATGCTAATCGAATAAAGATTTCTAGTTTTTACATATTACATTTAGTTTTTGTTATTAAGAATCAATTCTTACTTGCTTGTACCAACACTAATATGACACCCTGTATTTAAATTAAAAGAAATTTAATTTAACAATGTTTAGCTTCATTTTAGTTAGTCTAAATAAATCTGTAAATATTTAAACTTTTATATATGCTTTTACATTTAAAGAAATTTGTTTCATAATTTGTAATCTTAAATACAAAACGTAAAATACATTTATTATTTTTTAAAGAAGTTATTAAAATTGTATAAGAAAATCAATGTTTATGTTAATTTCATTTTTATATAATTTAAATTATATATTATATAGTGCTAATTTATATAAAAGCAATTTAGATTTTCAGCTATCGTATAAATGTAATTTTCTAATGGTTATAAATATGATGAAAGAATTTAATAATTACTCATTCTATGATTTACTTTTTATCAGACAGATTGTCTTTACAGATTGTCATTAAAACAACAAATAGAAACAACAGAAAAAAGTCTTTGTGCAGAAATGAGACTCATAAAAAAGCTTATTATTAAATTATAATATACAAGTATATTTGCCTGGACATAGACTTATTTCTAATTTTCATGCATTTGAAAAAATTATGTGGAATGGCGCGTACTTTCTTAATCCATCACATAATAGTGATTGCGTATACACTGATCTTCATAAAATATGTCCAACATGTTTTCATATTATTATTATTATTATTAGATGCACATAATTATTCTAGCTGAATCTCTTGAAGTCATGTTTTTGGCTTTTCTCTTATTTTTTTTTTTTCATATCCATTCCAGAATGATCACAATGATTACATAGAGTAATGATGTAGTAATTTTAATGCAAAACAGCTTAGTATCTACAAATACTGCTGCATAAGATTTAACAAACCTTATAGTTTCTTGGACTTCATGGCTCATTGTAGAAGTACACTTGCTTTCAATTTTAAAAGTACTCCTTACAAACTTTTTAAGGTTTGTATAGAACAACGTATCTCTTTTACAAATGTTATGTTTGTAAGGTATTCGAATTTTTAAGCGGCTTATATCCCTAAAAGGAAAAATTATTCAAACTAAATTTGTGTATGTATATATTATTGAGGCCTGCCTTTTTTTTTTTTTTTCTTACAATTAAGATTACAAATTTACATATTTACATGCATTGCTAAATAAAATATTATTTCTCTTTTTAATTAGAAAATATCACTATGATAAAATTATTATAAAATGATTATTTTATGAAATATTTGTATTGTGCGTGTGTGTGTGTGTGTGTGTATTTATATTTTATAATAAAATAATCTCCAAATATTTCGTAAGATAATCAATTTACGAAATTGTTTATATAGTATACTTTTATTATTAATAGTAGTTGCATTAAATGATGCAATATATATTTATCTGTAGTTCATGCTGCCATAATGAGGCACTCGTACACTTAAATGTTTGCTTTCTGGTCTTACAGCATTGTTAAATGAATCCCGCAATCGTTCTGTAAATGTTTTGTATTCCATCTCAGGGTTATTCTGGCCAAAATCAAAATCTGCAACTTCAACAGTGAATCTTGCTCTACTTTGAATGTAATATGCCACACCAAAAACTATTAGAACAACAGCAACAAGAGTACAGGAAACAGGGACGACTATTACAGATAGTTGTGGCTTTGGTGTTACTGAAAAATAATATTAAATAATATAAATAAATTGTTATTTTAATCTTAAATGAAAAGAAATTAATAATTGATTTAAAAAAAAGATAAAACAAAGATATACATACCTTTGTAAACATTTATAGTTTTAGGATATATTTGTTTACTGACATCGTTACTTAATATAACTAAAATTGTATACTCGGTAGGTTCAAAGAAATAACGAACGATAGAAAAATTACAAGATTGTAGATGGTCATAGAATTCACATGTTTCATTGCCAGTTACGTTATATTTTCCTAGATGAATTCGTAAACATTTATAATATGGTCCTGAACCATTACAAGTAACGTTAAGAGATAACATATCCCATGGTTGAATCCAATCGGTACCCTTGACTGTGATATTTGTTACTGGTGCTATAAAATAAATTAAAATACAAAAATAATCCAATGTATAATAATTGTTATACTTTAAAAATATTATTTAGTATATATATATGCTTACCTCTAACAGAAATTTGTTTCATAAAATAACCGTACGTTTTATTAGGGTCCGGAAGTACAATAGATGTATTTAGGCAAACATATGGAAATGAAATGTTGTTACGATTTGGCATTGTTGAATTAATTGTAGGTGCATTTGTTATCAATGTTGATTGAGTTGTATTTATAGGTGATAATATAGTTGTAGGCGATATGGTAGTTGTTGATAAAGTAGTACTTGCATTGATATTTATTAAAGAAGTATTTGAAGTTGAATTTATAAATGGTACTGTAGTTGCAACTGTAGTAGTAGTAGTGGTTTCTATTGGTTCATACGATGCAATAACCAAAGCTGCGATACCATGAGATACATCAAAATTTGTAAAATTATAAGAAAAATTTAGATCATTAGTTTGTCCATAATTTTGACAATCGATAAACCAATAAGTTGATACAGAGGTTGCATTTTCTTTTATAAAATTATAATCTCCTTTACGTATATCTATACTGAATTGTGTTTCCAATGAGGATGAAACAAACTCATTACTCAATGTCTTATTTGATTGCAATACTGTTAAATTGCCATTGAGAAGTGCTATAAGATATTATAAAAATTAATATAAATTGATCAACGAGTATATCAATGATTATAAATATAAATTTAATGTAATTAATACTTACATGTAACGTCAAAACTTATACGACTACTGGTTTCATTGATCCAATGAATAATGAAATATCTTTGAACTATTACTTCGACTTTATATGTTCCTACAGAATATTTATCTCTAGGGTAACTCAGGTTCCAATACGTGGTAGTATTCCTTGTATCTCCTGTCTACAAAATTGTTTTTAAAATTGATAATAAATACAATGTTATTTATTATATATACAAATATATAAATATATATAAATATATATAATGCATATGGTTAAAATACTGACAATACTTTTATGAGGTATAAGAGCATCATCAGTCCATATATATTTGAATGAACCAAATGGTCGAGATCCATCTGCGTAATACAAATCTGCTTTAATTGTAATTGTACCATCTAATACAACAGGACCATTGTGTGATAGGACGACATGCATCGAAGAATGAACTGTAACATCAAATATAACAAAATAATTAATTATGTTATGTCACATAACAAAAAATCATTGAAAATATTACAATATTAATGGAAAAGAGTTAAATAAAGAAAAAATTAACATTAATTATCTAAAATAACTCAAATTCTATGACAAAGTTAAAATCCCATTGTTATTAATAAAATAAATTTTAATTACATGACATTTAAATAAATAAATAAATGATAATAATAATAATAATAATAATAATGTAATTTTACCTAACGAAAAACAATAAATAGTCCAGATGAGAATGCAGCAAGAATATGAAGCATGCATTCCGCACATAACTACAAAATTGTCACATTTATATAGAATTTATTTTAATAGTTGTCAGACCGTCCTCGTAACGCTGACAGATCACTTATCCGTTTATCACTATATGGTAGCCATTTATAATCTGATGTTATTTACTGATTGGTTAAATTTTTTCAGAAACACCAATTGCATTGAATGTTTAGTTCACGCAGAAGCACGCATACTTCGATCCTAATACACGTATATACTTATAATATATATATTAATATGGCCTTGTAAAATACTTCAAAATGTGCGTAATAAACTTTTTGCAAATTGCACTGTGGGAATAAAACGTGACTTCTAAAATGCATTAACGGAGGACCAATAAACAAACACTTTCCGTCTAGGTACATTTTGATTGGTTGGATTCGGTGATTGTAATTCTTAATATGAAAGAATTTTAGATTTAGATTTGAAGAAACTTTCTTGCACTTTAATTAAGAATATTTTAATAATAGTTACTATAAATGTATAAAATTACGTTTAAAATCGTTTCTTTGATTTAATAATTCTATCTTACGAATTAAAATAACATTTGTTAACATCTATCGGTAAGTTTGTTTTATTTCCTATTAATATACACCGAGATTTGTTAGGTTAGGTTAGATTTCTTCTCTTTAACCAATATATATATATAACACATATTTTTCTCATCAATTGCGCATACTTTGATTATTAATAACTATTATAATTTATCACACAAATTAACATATGTATATAATTATATTTATTTCAAAATTCTAATATCTTATTTTAATGAAAAATATATGTCTCTCTGTGTGTGTAATATCTGCCAGAAAAATTAGTGCAAGATTTATAAATAAATATTTAATATAAAAGAAAAAAATTTATAGTGTTTTAGTGTATTTGAAGAATTTATTATAATAAACGATTATTACTACGAGGGATACTTCAATGACCAAAGATAAAAAGGTTTTTATTATTATATCTATGATATTTTATTTCATCATCATCATCATCATCTGTGTTATATACATTGCTCCATAAAATTCAAGGTTCTTAATATATCTGTAACGTATTACACATATATGTATATATAAATGCTATCATCAATAGATATAAATTTGGTTTATAAATCATTAGTTAATTCATATATTACCTTATTTCATATATTACCTTATTTCATATATTACCTTATTTCATATTTCATACTGTGTGTAGAAAATATATTCAGTTATATGTTTAAGCTTTTGTAGAATTATTTTGTACTTAAATTATAGTTCTTTATATTTAAACATATTTATATATATATATTATTATATTATATATATATAGTATAGTATAAAAATTGTTAAAAAATTATATATCAATGTTAGAAAAGTATAAATGCATTATACTACTCCTTTAGTATTCACTTTTATATTTAAACAATATTATTTATAGATATTAGTAGAAAATGTTGACTTATTGCTTTTTTTTATGATTTCAGTTGTTCCTGCATGAAGTGCACTGTGTGTGTGTCTACAATCTTACCAATAAAATTGCACAATATTTTTCAATATAATTTGCTGTATTGTATAAAGCATAAGACGTAAATGGCTGCTTATATCAATCGTACAATATCTATGATTGGGGGAGAAAGTCAACTTCGATCCACTGATATTAGAATTGATCATTCTCCTCTACAGATTTTCGTTAAAGCTAAGAAGAAAATAAACGACATATTTATCGAAGTAGATGACTATGTCCAAGAAACGGTTGGATTTATGGAATGTTAGTAATTTATATTTATATAAAACATATTATACATACTTAGTATAATGTCTTATGATATTATAATATTTATAGCATTGCAAAATGATCGAAAGATCATTAAAGCAGAAGAAGTCTCACAAGTTCAAAGTTATATCGATAAAGTTCGTGCCATACGAGATGTTCTTAAAAGAGATCACATGAAAGTTGCATTTTTTGGAAGGTACTTCTATCTAATTTAATAAAACTATATTGATTAAAGAAATAATATTAATTAAATATAAATTGTAGAACAAGTAATGGAAAAAGTACGGTCATAAATGCAATGTTACGAGATAAGATTCTACCAAGTGGAATAGGACACACAACAAATTGTTTTTTACAAGTCGAAGGTGCTGATAATGGAGAAGCTTATCTTATTACTGAAGGGTCTACAGAAAAACAACCAGTACAATCGGTTGGACAATTGGGTCATGCTCTCTGCAAAGAAAAATTATGTGAAAGTCATTTAGTTAGAATATTTTGGCCAAAAGAGAAATGTCTTTTATTGAGGGATGATGTAATCTTTGTTGATAGTCCTGGAGTTGATGTTACACCTAATTTAGATGAATGGATCGATAAACATTGTTTAGATGCAGATGTGTTCGTTTTGGTTGCTAATGCTGAATCTACTTTAATGGTTACTGTAAGTAATAAATAAATATTTCTTTTCTTTTAATACATATCAATAATTATATAATTATTTTCTTGTTTTTAAGGAGAAAAATTTTTTCCACAAAGTTTCGACTAAATTATCGAAACCAAATATATTTATTTTAAATAATCGATGGGATGCATCTGCTTCTGAACCAGAATTTTTTGATCAGGTATCTATTTATGTATTTTATATTGCTAATGGTATTAAATATATATTATTTATATTTGATTTAATAATTTGGTAGTAGAGAGTAAGTAGTTAGTATATTAATATCCAATCTGAACATATCGTATAGCCAGATTTTGGTTCAAGTAATACTCACAATTTATCCCATAGCTGGTCAAAGAACAAAAAGAGGTAAGTTGGTTTATTGTATGAATTTGTTTTAAGCAAAATAATCATTATTTGTTCTACACAATAGCACTTTTAGTATAAGAATGAAGAATAATTTTGTAAATAATTTAGTTATCCTTTTATTTCCTATTTTAATAAAATTTATAAATATTTATAAGACTTTGATGAAAGATTTATTAAATGTAATTTTTCAACTGTTAACTTAAATTATTTGCGTAGGTGAGAGCTCAACATCAAGAACGTGCTATAGACTTTTTATCAAAAGAATTAAAGGTTTATACTCCTAAAGATGCAGAAGAACGTGTATTTTTTATTTCTGCTAAAGAAACACTTCAAGCTCGTTTACAAGAACAACGTGGTCAACCTGCTCATAGTAAGTTAAATTTACAAAAAAATATATAATTGTAGATTTAATACGGTTTTTTTTACAGATGGTGCATTAGCAGAAGGTTTTCAAAATCGGTATTTTGAATTCCAAGATTTTGAAAGAAAATTTGAAGAATGTATATCAAAGTCTGCTGTTAAAACTAAATTTGAACAACATTCTCAACGTGGTAAACACATAGCAACGTAAGTAATTTATTAAAATTAATTTATTATTTAAAATTGATATAAAAACTAATATTGAATTTTATTAGGGAAATTCGACAAACTTTAGATGAAATGTTAGAAAAAACAAAACAAATGAAAAGTGAACAATTAAATGCTAGAAAGGAAGTTCAAGATAAATTAAATTTCACTGAACAACAATTAATATTATTGACGCAAGAAATGAAAGATAAAATTCATCATATGGTAGAAGACGTTGAACAAAAAGTATCGAAAGCTTTGAATGAAGAAATTCGTAGATTGGCTGTTCTCGTTGATGAATTTAATGTTCCGTTTCATTCAGAATCATTGGTATTGAATGTATATAAACGTGAATTACATACACACGTGGAACATGGTTTAGGTAATAAAAAAATCTATATTTTAATATCCATGTAAATTAAATGATAAACAAAAAAGTGAATATAAAATTATTACAGAATATTAATTAATTTTTGAATAGGTTCTAATTTAAGAGCACGTTTAAGTACAGCTTTAGCATTGAATATGGAAAATTCACAACGTGAAATGACAGAAAGAATGGCAGGTTTAATAGCAGATAATAAAAAACAAATTTCTTTAAATATTTTACCTAGACGAGCACCATTCGAAATCCTTTATAGATTAAATTGCGATAACCTTTGTGCTGATTTCCACGAGGATTTGGAATTCAGATTTTCATGGGGTTTAACATCTATTATTAATAGATTTGCTGGCAAAAATAGTCAAAAATTAACTATCGCTAATTATCCACAAGAGGTATTATGGATTAAAAGATAGATTTATTTTATTATTATAAAATATAATCATATCTAACTAATAAAATATTTTATTAGATTCCACCTTGTATAATGTCACCAACAGATAGCATAGATTCTATTAAATTTGTATCTAATACACCAAACTTTACGGTAAATACTGACGATTGGTCATTGGCTACAAAAATAGCTGCAGCTTCGATAACATCACAAGGCACGATGGGTTGTCTTGTAATTGCTGGATTTGTAAGTAACAATTAAATTAATATTAAATAATAAATATATAATATAAATAATCATTTGTGTTTTATTATGTTGATGTTGTTAGATGTTTGATGTTAATGTTGTTTTGTTATGTTAGATGTTGAAAACAATTGGATGGAGACTTGTTGCTGTAACTGGTGCAATTTATGGTGCTTTGTATCTTTATGAACGATTAACATGGACTAATAAAGCTAAAGAAGCTGAATTTAAACGACAATACGTTGGACATGCTACAAAGAAATTAAGATTGATCGTTGATCTTACATCTGCTAATTGTAGTCATCAAGTACAACAGTAAGTTTGTTAATTTAATACAAATAATATTTCAAGAGAAAATGAAATATCTTTGTTGTTTATTTTAGAGAACTTTCTGGTACATTTGCACGCTTATGTCAATTAGTGGATGAAACAACAACTGAAATGGATGCTGAACAGAAAACCATCGACAATACAATCCGAGTTTTAGAAGAAGCTTCATCTAAAGCTAAAGTTTTACGAAATAAAGCTAATTATTTAGCCAACGAATTAGATTTATTTGATGCTGCTTATTTAAAATCTTTAAATTGAACAACATAGATTATAATTAATTGTTTTTTTTTTTTTTTAAATTCATATTAGGTATAAATAAATTTTAATATTGTTCCTATAGTTTCAAAGAATAATTGTGGCTAGGAAGAAAAACAAAAATGTTTCTTTAAAACAAACAAACAAAGGATATAGAAAATAATTCAATTTAAATTACGACGATCTAGATCTTTATATAATAACTTATAACAAAAATAATGAAAGATATTTCTTTAGATACAAATGAAAAGGATAGAAACGCTTCTTTTTATCTGTTAAACTTCAATTTCAAACTATAGATTATTATTTTTTTGTGAATGAAGAATATTAGATTTTTATTTAAAAGTGGGTTAGTTGTAATATATTTAAGATTTATTTTATTGTTAGTTTATATTATTAATGTGCTATGATTATTATTTTATCTATACAATATTAACATATGTTTACATATATAAATTAAATATTGGTGTAAAGCGTTAAATAATGTTCTGTACACATTGTGATTTCATTTGAAAGATCTATTATATATATTATTATTTTGTTATAAGTAACACGAAAGCTTATAAGAGAGAAACAAACCATATGCAATATATATATATATATACACCATAAAAAAAATGTACTCAGATTTATATAACGTGATTAATAAAAGATTTGATTGTTGATTGTATATATTCTTCTTAAATAAATAAAAAGTTAGTTAAACTAATTAACAAAATTAGAACCTTTTAAAGAGTAAATATTTATTACAGATTTTAGAATACTTCAATGAAATTAATTCCTTTAATTTTTATCAGTGTTTTATATGCGATTAAAGGAGAAGGAAATCCTTTGTGGGGTACTGTAAGTTCATACACACCACTTTGGGATTAATTAACATAAAAAAGAATATTTTTGTTTGAGAAAACTTTTAAGTATTTTATACCCCCTATCAGAAATTGTAAACTTGTATCTAAAAAAACCTATGATTTTTTTTTGTAATAAAATTTAGAATCAAATAACGTTTAAAGATTCATTTAGATAAAAAAATAATTAGTAAATGTAATATGAGAGGTAGAGTCATTTTCTTACTGAAAGTTTAAATAATATGGAAAAAATTGTTTGCTTGTATTAAAAAATAAAAGAAGAGAAGTTTGATTGTACAAAGAATTGGAACTTGCGGTCGTAGTTAAAATGCAACCATGAAAGCAAAAGTATGCTACTATTACTACTACTACTCTTAAAAGATAAACGGTGAAACTTCTTCCATACATATATATAAAGATATTAGCAAACAATAATATCAGATTAAAGTGTATTTGTAATTCTTATTAAGATAAGTTTATAAATAGGCACACTTGTAGTACCATCGATCGTTTTCTACCACGAAGACGATGTTTCGTTTTTCTAAAGCTTCTTATGAATAAGAAAGTGGTGGGAGGAATCAGTATATAAGATACAAGGCCGATTATATTTATCAAACTAAATACAAATGATTCAACATATTGAAAATATATATTTTATTTTATTTAATATTCTTTGTATAAAATAATTGTTAATATTTCAATGGACAATAACATTGATTTATTTTATTTGCAAAATACTTTCGAGAGTTTAAATACCGATAATAATATTTGTCTATTTAGTGTAGAATTAATGCGTCGGTTTAATATTTAAAATAAACAAAAAAAGACAAATTGTTTAATATATTTAATTAAGTAAATTTAATATTTAATTAATAATTAAATATTATTATATATAATTATATAATTTATTTATTATATATAATATATATAATTATATAAATATAAAATTATATAATTATATATATATTATAGTATACTATTATATAGTATATATTATACTATTATATATTATTATACTATATATATATTATACTATTATATATTATTATACTATATATATATTATACTATTATATATTATTATACTATATATATATTATACTATATATATATAATCAGGTTTTTATTGCACAACTTACAAAGTTTTTTACAATGTCTTATCATTATTTCACTTATAATTATTTTACATTTTTGGTTTACTCTTAACACCCCCTCGTCTACCACTATATTATACTATATAATATACTATATACTACTATATACTATATAATATTCACTATTATATACTATATAGTATAATATTAGTACTATTATATAAGTTAATTAGTATAATATATATATAGTATAATATATATATAGTATATAATAGTATATAGTAGTATATAGTATATAGTGTATAGTATGTAGTATATAGTAGTATATAGTATATATGTAATATATATGTAATATATATAATTATATAAATATTATTATATATATTTATATATAATATTTTATTAATAATTAAATATTATATATAATATAATATATAAATTAATTATAATAAAAATATGTCCACACAAATATTTATAAATTCGTATAAAAATACAAAATAATTGTTTTTTCGAACATATTTAAAAAACATATATATTTCGGCATAGGATTCAATAGTAGTTGTGAGGAGAAGGTATACAATCTCTCGTATACTACAGCTCATACCGTTCAGTTTCGTTCAGTATCGTTCAGTATATCGTCGACCATAGTCTGGACAAGACGACGAGTTTCTATTCCTTACCAAACCAAATTTATTTATCACGTTAATGTAATACGATTTATACACCTGTAACTTTTTCTTGTATATTCTTTTTTTTTTATATCAATTTGTATATTTTTCTGAGATAATATGGAAGGATAATTGGATCTCTTTTAACGTATGTATTTATTCTTAAGAAATCTTTTTAATCATTAACATATTCTACAATAATTTTTTTTTTGTTCATCCTCTTCAATATTGCGCACTAAGAATCTCATCAAGAATAAAATTATGCTATGTGTGTGAGATAAATATATATTTTTCTTTTTGTTGTTGAATATTTATGCATTGATTTTTATAAATGTTTCTATATGTTTTTCTTTTATATCTATGATACGTGACCAAAATAACTTTCTATTTATGCTAGCAGATTTTCTTTCATATCTCCACGTTTTAAACCATTTATTTGTATTTTATTATTAAACATTTAAAATCTTTAATAAGTAACATAAATTCTTCCTGTTTAATTACGAAACCAATATTGAAGATAATTATTTGTGAGTTAGTTTAATTAAATATTTTTTTTGTTCCTCTTTTGTTTTGTATTTTTTATTTAAGAAACGATGACACTGCAAATCAGATTTATAATCTTATTTTTGTCGTGTGTTTAATTTATTGTAAATTATATTTATAATTTATATCGATTATGTTTGTTTATTATTTTTATTATTTTTTTTTTAAATTGTCAGAGAGTAATATCAAAATTAATATACTGTTATTAAAATATAATTTTATAATATTTTATATATTTTATTATAATAT
Source organism: Mischocyttarus mexicanus (assembly GCA_023678845.1). Taxonomy (NCBI): domain Eukaryota; kingdom Metazoa; phylum Arthropoda; class Insecta; order Hymenoptera; family Vespidae; genus Mischocyttarus; species Mischocyttarus mexicanus. The sequence goes on along the minus strand of JACGTP010000136.1, from coordinate 158,299 downwards.
ATTTTATTATAATATTTAATATTATATTTTATATATTTTATATAATTAAATATATAAAATATTGTATTTTATTATAATATATATTATTATTTAATATATAATCAGGTTTTTATTGCACAACTTACAAAGTTTTTTACAATGTCTTATCATTATTTCACTTATAATTATCTTACATTATTGAATATATTATTATTTAATATTATATTTTATATATTCTATATAATTAAATATATAAAATATATAAAAATATATAAATAAAAATATATAAAATATTATAATATATATTATGTTATTATATAAATATTTAAATATATATTTTTATTATTATAAAATATTATTATATTTTTATATAATTAAATATATAAAATATATTTCATATCACAGTCAATAATATATATAATCAGGTTTTTATTGCACAACTTATAAAGTTTTTTACAATGTCTTATCATTATTTCACTTATAATTATCTTACATTTTTGGTATCACAGTCAATAATTATATTCAAATATTGTATTTGAAAAAGTGTTAATAGCTTGATTTGGTTTTTTCCTCTTCTTCTTCTTCTTCTTCTTCTTCTTCTTTTTCTTCTTCTTCTTCTTTTACTTCTTCTTATAAATTTATGGTTATTATTATTATTTTACTTCAATGTTTAAAACTTTGTAATCAGAAATGGTATATTAATACTTGAGTAAAACTGGTTCGCAGTAATGTGCAGTGAAAGTCAAATCGTTTATGTGGAAAACTATCTACCGGTATTCCAATATTATTTTCAAACTGATCACTCTCGATTTATAATTGAAAAAAAAAATGAAATAAAAGAGAGAAATTAAAAAACAAATTTTTAAATAATATTTTAATTCTTGGTTATTAATTTTTTTTTTGTTTCGCATATTTTAAACTTGCGTGTGTTTTGCTTTTTTTAAGAAGAAATATCGCAAAAGAGGATAAAATTTTTTTTATTAACTGATCATCATATACAAAATTGATTGAAAATGATATGCCACTTAATTTTTAGTTTTTTTTTTTCGAATGAATATTTAATTTTCTTTTTTTTTAATATCTTTATATTCATGAAACTTTGTATTTCAAAACAACGTGAAGTAGTTTGTAATTTTAAATTGTATTATAACATTGTAACAATTGAAATTATTTTGTAATAATAGTTTAATAAATAATATATAAAGTTTATAATGTGATAAAGTAATACAAAGAGTGTTTTAATTGTTATCTATAAATCTTATAAAAGATATTATTATCTTATCATTTTGGTAGAAGAAGTTAAAGAAATTATTTAATGGGTTTTTTTTTTGTCAGATGTTTAACTTTCTTTTTTTATAGATAGTAAAATAATATTATAAATAATTATATTATAATTATATTATAAATTATTATATTATATAAATTATAATTATATATTTATATTAATGTAAATTATTATATTATAAATTATTATATTATAAATAATTATAAATAATTATATATAATTATATTATAAATTATATAATATAATAATCCATGTTAAAAAATATTACACGAATAATGTTAATCACACACACACACACACACAGATACATACACAGACATATACAGAAAGAGTGGAAAAATAATAAATAATTTTTGATTGCAATAAAATGATAGAATCGTTCATGAAAGAAAAGAAAAGTGTTCAACGGTAGCATCTATTGAAAATTGAAAGTTATGGTTATATTAGAAAGTGACAAATTAGCGTATCCACGAGAAATGAATCGAATTCTCAATTGGTACGTTAATATTATTGCAAATTGATTGTAAATAAATCTGGCTCCTTTTTTTTATTAGTTTCATTACAAATTTCTATCCTTGATCTTTCTTAAACAATAATAATAATAATAATAATAATAATAAGGAAATTAAAATTAATTAATATTATTGCAAATTAATTATAAATAAATATGCAAGACATTTAATTTACATTTAATTTACATTTAATTCTGACTCTTGATATTTTTTTAAACAAATAATAATAAAATTATAATAATAAAATAAATAATAATAATAATAATATAATAATAAATAATAATAAATAATAATAAATAATAATAATATAATAATAATAAAATTATAATAATAAAATAAATAATAATAATAATAATATAATAATAATATAATAATAAAATTATAATAATAAAGAAAAATAATAAGTAAAATAAAAGAGTAGAATAATGTTTATAAAAACAGTACGACAACATAAGCTATTTTTTTTTTTTTTCATATTAGAAGAATTTAGATTTTTCCTTGCATACATACTCTTTATTTTTTTCTTTTTTCACTTATGAATGATTTATTTTAATACGCCTGAGTAAACATTTATCATTCTATTACCATTCATTATCTGATATATTCTAAACATTACAATATCCTTTTGTAAAAAATATTTTTACAAAAAAGGTGTACACGTAAACAATGAATAAATTTATAATAAATAAATAAATTCACTGTTTATCCATTCATAGATTGTCAGTGCATTTGTTGAAATAAACAACATCTTTAAAAGTGTCTAAAGTTTCAAGAAAAATCTTAACTTGAATTTACATTAGTTGTTCTTGTAAGAATTTTGCAAAAAAGTAGAGTAAATTGATTTGCACATTGAATAGCTGGTATAAACATGCATGGACAGAAATATTCATTTGAATATATTTGTAGATAAGAACTGACTAAGAACGTTCTGTTTTTTTCTTCCTTTTATTCATTTTTTTTTTTAATACGTCATTAAAATACTGATTACCAGAGAATAAAGTAAATGTCGTTAAAGTAGAATAAGAAACAGAAGTAGCAGAAGAAGAAGAAGAAGAAGAAGAAGGAAAGGAAAAAAAAAGATATAAAAGTGAAGATAATATAAATCAAGTTCATATACAAGGAAAAATTATTTAAATGTGTATGTTTTTAGATAAGAACTTATAATAATGTTCTGTTTCTTCCCCTTATTTTTTGTTCCAGATAATTAAAATAGAAAGAGAGAGAGAGAGAGAGAGTAGAGTTTAGTTATCTGTAAAGAGAAGAAGAAGAACAAGAAGAAGAAGAAAAGAAGAAGGAAAATATCAAAATAAAGATATAAAGTCAAGTGTACAATAGATTGAATTCAAGGTGCGTTGAAATAAATTGCTCGTTTCATTCATCAGCAAGCATTGATTAACATAAGTGTAAAAACGTGTTTAAGAAGTTTCAACTACGTCGGAGGTCTGTCATACGTGTTCTTTGCATACACAACGAGTTATACAATTCTTAAGGATATCTCCTTCAAATATAAGAAACAAATTGAATAAAAAATAAATCAGAAAAAATAGAAGAAGAAGAAGAAGAGGAGAAAACTAAATCACTCAATTTCTGTTTTTTTTATATTTTTTTCTATGAATAATATACGCTAAGTGATTAAATAAAAATAAACGAAGGGTTCAAGAAGAAGAAGAAGAAGAAGAAGAAGAAGAAGGGAAATATTAGAATTGTTTTATTTGATAATTGAAAAATAAAAGAAGAAAAATGACATACGAATTGATGGGTTTAATGAACACGATTTATCAAATAATCAGTTTCCTCGTTTTCTCCATTAAAGTAATCATTGAAAGAATTGTCAAATTATTTATTCCTGTCAAGTATCAAATGAAGGACATTTCTGGTGAGGTTGCACTCATAACTGGTGGAGGTGGAGGTCTTGGAAGGTTACTGGCATTGAGATTAACTAAACTTCGAGTCATTGTGGTTATTTGGGACATCAATCAAGAAAGTTAGTATTAATTAAATATTTCATTAATTAACATTAACTTAAAAATAAAAACAACAACTATTTAATTAATTACAGTAAAATGTGACAAACATGTCATACAGAATATATTTTTACAAAATAAACAATTTCTAGTTTTTGGTAGGTACATTTGTATTTAGTTTAATAGAAACAACAGTAGCATATTAAAAATAGAATAAAAGTTGTACGTAATATGTACATTATATAATTTTTCATTTTTTACATAACAAGTCAATCATTTTTATTTGATTTTGTTTATTCTTTAGATTGTAATAACAGTCTCTAATATTATTGTGTAAAGAAGACATTGCCCTGATCAAATAATCATTTTCAATATTTCTATAAACTAATCGTCATAATAAATCTGCAGTTTTTAAAACCTCTTCCACGGTAGGTAATGATTCCTTCTTCAAGAAACATTTCAATTGAACGATTCTTTAATCTAGTTGTTTGGTTTTAAAAATCATTGATATCGTCGAATGATCAACTCCAAATTCCTTAGCGAGAGATGAGTTTGATTCTCTATTTTCTAGTCTGCATATAATTGCACCTTGCTCTTCAATAGCAAATGCTTTATGACGTTGAGATGTCATTTTGTTCACAAATCACTAACGATGTGTAACTTTCAACTATCAACTCATCACTGAGAATCAAAATAAAAATGAGCCACGTGCTATGCACGCACCAAACGTAATCGCAGGGAAAGGGGCGGGGAAGGTCACGAAAACGGGCGAAGGTGGTAGGAATCATATTGATCACTATATTCGGTCATGATTTCTTCAAAATAGGTCATAATAAGAGACGTGTCGCTATAACCGAGGTCATTATATCTGACTTTGTTATAAAGAATTTGATATAAAAAGCAAACTTCGTTGTGTAATTATTTCAAATTAAGCAGATGGTTTATATAAGCAGAGTCATTATAAATGGATTTCACTGTAGTATTAATTAACTATTATTAAATAGGGTATTTCGTTATTTTTTTGACCCCATTAAAAAGAAAAAAAAAACATTTTAATATGGAATGAGATGTTTGTGTCAATTGGATAGTGAACACTGTATAAATGGTTTCTTTTAATTAGAAAATGAATAATAAATATGTTAATGAGTTCCTATCGATGATTTCTTTACAAATTATTAGATTTTTATTATAGGATGGTTTAACGTTAAGTTGTTTATTTCGTATTTAGCTTCTGATTATGATAATTGTGAAATTGATGAAATATTAATCGTGAATTATCAATGAAAAAAAATCAGCTTGTTGAGAAATGAGAATAATGACTCACAAGTTTATAGAAAAAGAGAAACACACTTTTATATATTTTATTATATCAAGCTGATTGTGATACAGAGACGTCTTTACGCTAGCACGGTTTCTAAGAAAGAGAGGTCAAAGAAAAAAATGCAACTGCACTGAACCGCATAAATAAATAAAGATTAGGAAATTATATGTTTACATAGTTCGAATACAATCTCGTATAGGGATTCTAGAAAATGATAGAATAAGATTTGAATACAGGAAGACCTTAACGTTCAATCCAACAATTAGATAACATGAAAAATAAAAACAAATAGAAGATATTTTATCCTTTAAAATGATATCTCTTTTAAGTCTCTACGACTTTCATATCCGAAGATATTCCAATTTAAATAGAAAATACTTGGATATTAATAATGCAACAAAAACGAATTTGTTTATTAATTATTTGTTAATTTTTATAATTTTACATTCAATTTTATAATCTCAACTTAATTGACAATATGTCAAATAAATTAAGTTCGTAGGAATTTGATTATAGAAAAATTGTTTATACAAAAATTGTTTATAACAAATTGTTAATTAATAAATAATATGTTGAAAAATAAGAGAAAATTCTGCTCTTTAAAATGATATCTGTTTTAAGTCTCTACGACTTTCATATCCGAAGATATTCCAATTTAAATAGAAAATACTTGGATATTAATAATGCAACAAAAACTAATTTGTTTATTAATTATTTGTTAATTTTTATAATTTTACATTCAATTTTATAATCTCAACTTAATTGACAATAT
>JACGTP010000136.1:141276-152016 GCA_023678845.1 Mischocyttarus mexicanus | reverse complement strand
TATATATATACATAGGAGTGTAAGTTGAAGTTTGCCGGTTTTACAGTAGGATGTCGCTAGCAGGATGTAGGCATTTCTATGATTTGTTATATACACCATTGTTTTCTATTGACATTGACCTCCAAAAACACCTAAGTCTCATTCTGTCAAAATAATAGCGTCATAGTCGTTTATATCAATGAATATGTCGAGTTTCGTTCCAAATAAAGAGCATTTGCGGAATTCGTTGCTTTTCTTATTTCATCAAAAGAAAAAAGCAGCTGAAGCACATCGTTTGCTAGTAGAAACTTATGGTGAACATGCTCCAGTGATTAGAACATGTGAGACATGGTTTCGTCAATTTAAAAGTGGAGATTTCGATTTGAAAGACAATGCTCTGTGTTTGGTGGGACCAGGATGGTGTGGTGTACCACGAACTATTAAAACCTGGTGAAACGGTAAATACGGATCGCTATCGACAACAAATGATCAATTTGAATCATGCGTTGATCGAAAAACGACCGGAATGGGCCCGAAGACATGGCAAAGTTATTTTGCAACATGACAACGTGCCGTCTCATACCGCTAGATCCGTGAAAGACACATTAAAAACACTTAATTGGGAAATATTATCGCACCCGCTGTACTCTCCAGACCTCGCCCCGTCCGACTTCCACCTTTTCGCATCGATGGGACACTCACTTGCAGAGCAGCACTTCGTCAATTTTGAAGAAGTTGAAAAATGGCTCGTCGAATGGTTTTCCTCGAAAGAGAAAAAGTTTTTTTTGGAATGGTATCCATAATTTGCCTTAAAGATGGACGAAATGTGTAGAATCCAATGGTCAATACTTTGAATAAAAATATTTTGAGATTCCCCTAAAAATTATGTGTTTTTTTAACGAAAAAACCGACAAACTTCAACTTACACTCCTGGTACAATAGAGTAATCGTATAAATTTTTGTCTTATTTCAAACTTTCGTCGTGATAAGCATGAGTGCATAAATGTGTCTTATTTCTGTTATATATTCAAAGATACTTTCTAATTTCTCCCTAATAGAATTTTCACTTCTTACAATGGAATATCAGGTAACAATAGATAAAGATGAATTAAATTTGGTAAATTATCTTGTCTAAGTGTTGTCAAAATATTTGTCTTTTCTTTTTTTATAAAACAGAGTTTAGATTTAAACAGAACAAATACAAATTAATATCGGTTATGGTAGTTTGAATAATCTAATTGTAAAGGAAACAAAAAATAATTATTTAAATAATAATATTAAGAAAAAAAATGTTGTATTATTTTTCAGGTATCGATGAAACAGTAAAACTAGTTCGAGCTTCTGGTGGTACCTGTTATGGTTACGCTTGTGATCTTTGCAATCCTGAAGATATTTATAAGAAAGCAGCATTGCTAAAAGAAGAAGTTGGCAAGGTAAAGAAACATTTAAAATATTATTCAAACCAAAAAATTACAAAATAAATTAAAACCAAATTTACAGATGTTGATTAAATACGAATTTTTTATTAAATTAAGTCAACTTGATTTGTACAAGAAAATTGAAATATTTTTTGCAAAGAAGATAGTCTCTAATATTAAATAAAAAATTGTTTCTTTTTCTATATTTCATTACGTAATTAAAAATCAATACAATATGTTAAAAAAAAAAGAATAATATTTAAAGAACTTTCGAAAGAGTTAAATTGGGTTATTCTGTGAATTTGGTTTTAGAGAAATCTCAAATGTAATTCTTTTTTTGAGTTAGTTTTTTTATTATGATTAAATGCTATGTTGTCTTGTTTTGCCAAGAAGTATTTAGATTATTTATACGCCTAAGGGGAAAAAATATAGTAAAGATGTTTTGTTCAGGGAGAACATATTATGAAAGTTTAAATTACGCCACCATCACTGGTAATATACCATCATATAACGTAATTTATCATGACCTGACCTAATTCAACGTTTTCTAGAAAAAATCTTAACTATTGTCCTTGAAGCAACTATCATCATTTATTATTCAAACATACAACACATCTATTTCTAACAAATTATTATATTTTTCAATTGGACATAAATAAATTTGTAGGAAAAGAACAACTAAGTATTGTTTTCTTCAAAAATATTTTTTGTTCTATTTTTTATTTCATTGAAAATAATTTGATTGAAAAATGTGTAGATTGAAAAAAAAAGGTTGACGATTTATACCAGCCATGATCGAAATCCTTCTGTAGTCATCGACCTTTCCTGTACAATACCTACTTTCACTTTTATATATTCGATCGGTTAAGGATTCGCAATGGCAAATATAGTATGTTTATTCAGAGTGATTCGGTAAACCTGTTTCTCCTAAAAATTATATTATGTAATCATCAAGAGAAATTTACGTTGGATATCAAATAGAAATTCGTATAAACATTTAAGATATGAAACAATAAATTCCATTGCACAACGAAAAACCTCGTGTGACTTTTTAAACGTAACGTATATGGAATAATGAATTTTATCATACGCATAAAAACATGAAATACAAAATATATATGTGCTCATAATTATAAAAGTGTTGTAAATCAAAACTTAAACAAAAATCAGCTTACCAGTTATTTCACACCACATTATTTTCAATTAAATTTATTCAACATAATTTTTACACTGGTTGACAGTGGTTGTAATTTCAACATTATATGGAATTCAAATACAAAATCAAATGCAATTAAATATCTCGAAACAAGAAATATGTGACTTAAACCACTTTCATAATTATGGGCACATATTAGATAGTCCCATAAGTTTCTTCATTATTTGTCGTATTTTGTCTTCCTGTTCAAGCTGTCTTGCTTCTTTCGTTTCGAGTCTCTTTTGTTTTCTACTTTCAAAGAAATAATAAAATAAATACAAAAGATTCTTCTTCTTACGTTAGGCCTGAGGCTTGTGTTTCATTGAGTTAGATCATCCTGAAAAGCTGACGTCCAGCTCTTCTGCCACTTTTTTGGGGATCTTCTAAGTGATTTGAATCCTTATAGTTCATTCTATGTTCCAGTAGGCAAATCGTTTTCCTTGCTTAGTCTTTTTCCCTGTTTTCTGAGCCAGGAATCTTTTTTACGAGGAGCAGGTGGCTAACTTTGCTCCTCAACCCTCCTCCTTTACCCGGGCTTGGGACCGGCAACAGTGTTTCTGGGTTACTCAATTCACCCAGAAAACTGCAGGCGGAGTTATACGAAAAATTGTAAGGTTTATAATATAAATGAGTCAATAAAATACTCAGCATGTGTCATTCAATAAAACAACATGACTAGTTGTTTCGTAATCTAAGTACAGGCTCACTTTTAGTGGACCAATAGACGAACAGTTAAATTTAAATAATTAAGTAATTTTGCTTATATTAAAAATACATTATTTTAATTCCAAAGTTTTTCTACCAATCCATACAAAAAATAAATTCTCGGAAAGTTATTTCACAAACTTTTTATGAGTTTTAAATTATTGATTGATTTCTTAATGAAATCAATAAGGTGCATCTAAAACTACTCCTACATTTGATAATTTTTTTTTATATTCTGGATACAATCTCAAACCACATTGATGTGTTTTTTAATAAATAAAATATGAAGGTATCATTTAAAAAACAAAGGTTTTTAAAATTCCATCGCGTACGTCATTTTTCAAAAATGACGTAAATCGTACGTCATATTAACGTTTTGTGTTCACTGGGATGATTAAATATAAGATACTAGCTGTCAAATTGTTCCGATAATGAATCTCAGTCTGTTGTTGAGCCTTTTACCTTATTTAAAAGCACGCACATGTGTAAAAAAAAAAGATCATATTTTATTCTGTGAAAATAACTTAAATATTTTTTACCAACTCGTTTTAATAATGACCTCGAAATTATTATTATTATTATTATTAATATTATTATTATTTTGAATAACTTGAGAACACGTTCGTGCGTTCATTTTACCCTCAAGGTCCTTTTCATAATATTTTTTTTACCGTCACGAAATTTTTGAAATGGTTTCATCCTATACGTAAACCAGTTTAGACTGTTGTGTGGTATACAAAATTCTAATTTAAATTCTTGGAATAAAATTACATCGATTTGTCTTTCTTTCTTTCTTCTTTTTATACAAATTTTTGCTGATATTAAAATTCTTCAAAATAGTGGAAACAAAAAAGAATTTACCACATTTTTATCAGCGAGTTTTATAAAAAAGTTAATCTCACATTTGACATTAAATAAAATCAAGATAATTAATATTTATTATAATTCTAGATATCGAAAATAATTTTTGGTAGAATTGAAAGATTAAGATTTTATTCGAAAAAGAAAAAAAGAGAAAATGTTTAATCGAATTTCAAGTTCTTATCCCTCATTCCACTTCTCAAAATCCCTAATTGTAATTTATTATTCAATCATAAGGAAATAAAAAAGAAAATAATTAATAAATAGATAAATAAACTTGAACGTTTCTATTTTAATTAAATAAATTAAATCAATCATTGTTTATAATAATTCAATACCAATTGTATATATTTTTAAAATAAATAATCAATCTGATTCAATTATTTTAGATTAACAATTAGAAACCAAGGATTCTTAGAAATCTGAATATTTGTAAAGAATGAATTTATATGCAAAATAAAGAATAAGAATAAAACATTAACTGTACTCGTGAAAGTTCCTATAGATTTATGTTATCCCATAAAGATAAATTTGTCTTATAAATCGGTAGGAATTTGCTATGAACAACACGTTAATTAGGTTTCTAAACAAAAATTCATGCTAATTTAAAGAAAAATAAAAATAATATACTAATTACTATACTCTCTTCACGAACTAGCTATTAAAAATTCCCCAAAAAAAATAAATAAAAACATTAATTATTATTGCATAAACAAATATATGACATCACATATCGTTGAATAAATAATATTGAATTAATCCAATTTTTAAGCTACTTGAGTAAAGAAAAAATAGATTAATAGGTCATAATAATCAAATGACCTTTTGTAAAAGTGGGTTAATTGTCCTATAATGAAATAAATTTAAATAAAGAAGAAAAAGGATACATTTGTATTGGTGTGCCTTTACAGTATCTCGATTTCACTGTCATTTTGAATAAACGTAGGCCTTTCTAATATCCCTTTCCAATCACGATTTAATCAGCTCAATATTATACCTAACATTATATTCAACTCTACAATAATACGATATAGTTGAAATTTATTTTTTATTGAAAATTCTCGACTGTAATAATCGTCAAATAATATTTCAATGAAATATAGAAAAATTAGAAATTTAAAATTAATTTTTAGATTATATTTTCTTTTAGTAATTTAAAAATAATATTATTATTCTGATTTATCGTTTTTAAATGATGATTAATATAATATTACTTCTTGTAGTTTCAACAGATTAGAAGACTCAATTACAGAATGTCTAAACAGATTAATAATACGAATATTTCGAACATTTTCTACTGTCACTCATAGTTCTGACATTGAAAAAGTATTTAATTGATTTTTGATACTAAAATAATGGTCATTTTATATCCTTCAACTATGATTAGGTGAAAGACCCAATACTCCTGACCTAGACTCATTATGAAAAAGATTTGACAATTAATATTTTATATTTAATCGTGTAAAAACCTTTGTTTATTTAATACCTTAGTATTTTATTTATAAAAAAATACACAAATGTGACTTAAGATTGTTCCTGAAATATACAAAAATAAAATTCTGAAATACAGGAATCTTACAAAGGGAAACTTACGTAATTCAGGTCAAGATTACGTTTATAATTACTCTCAACTAGACTAGAACAATATTATACCAAATTTGTAATTGGCAATTTATTAGACGATGGGCTTACCTTGTAAAATAAAATAAAACAAACTAGAATAAGAAATTCTTCAATATTTTAACAATAATACAAATGTTCTTTTTTTTTACAGACAGTGAAAGCATTCCTTCCAGGAATGATGGAAAGTAACAAAGGTCATATTGTTAGTATAGCAAGTATGGCTGGTTATGCTGGTATTCCAAGATTGGTTGATTATTGTACTTCCAAACATGCTGCTGTTGGATTCGATGAAGGATTAAAAATAGAATTGGAGGTTTGTTTATTATTTTATTGAATTATTTTATAGATTTGGATTGACAAGATCGACAAGACTTGAAAATTTTAATTACATGGAAGGAATACGACAGTCTCGTAGAATTCATTTAAACAATATTGGGTTGATAAAAGAAACATGTTGGATTTTCCCATTGAATTGTAGATTAATTGAAGTGAAAGTAAACAAAATATTCCTAACAAGAGAGAACATTGATACAAATAGTTGTTTAACTTCATTTATAATTTTTGTATAAAAGAATATTGGTGATTAATGTACTTTTATTTGTTTGTTTCTTTGTTTATTTAGTACAATGGATATGATAACATAAACACAACAGCTATATGTCCTTATTTTATTCACAGTACTGGAATGTTTGATGAAAGATATAATGGGTAAGAATATAATCTTTCTTCATAAATTGAAATATATTCAAAAATAATATCAACAAGAAATATATTTCTTTTTATAGATTTTTACCAACTCTCAGTCCAAATGAAGTAGCAGATCAAACCATAACATCTTTGCGATGCAACCATAAAGTTGTTATGATTCCAAGTTATTTCCACTATTTAGTAGCATTGAAATGGTATTACAAATTATTTTAGACGTTTAACTTCTATCTAAAAAAAATTGCTGAAAATTTGATCCAATTAAAATGAAAAGAATAAAGATGGAATTAAATTTTATTCTTTTGTAGGTTTTTCCCTTGGCCTTGTATAAGTAGACTTTATTTGTCATTGGTCAAAGATATTGTACCACCCTGTGAAGGAGATATCAAACCTTTGATGAATAAAAATACCAGAGAAATATCTTCAAATGCTAAGAATCAGGACAACGATGCAATTCATCAACAATTGACTAGGCATATTTCTAGTTCAGAAAGAAAACCGTAGAAATATTCAATCGGTATTTTCTTGTCTACTCTTATTCCAATAGGGGATAAATAAACTTTCTTTATATGTGTTTTACAGAAACTTTATTTTAACGTATATCATATTGTAAAGATATTGTGAAAAGGGAAAACAAATATATTAATTTTTAATTATTTTATAGATTTAATTAACTTGTATAGATGTAAAGAAAAAAAAAATAAAAAAAATTATGATTCGTTAATTTTCTAGCCACTTTTTTGATAGAATTTCAAAAATACTTTTTCATATTATTATTATTATTATTATTAATTAATTGGATTATGTTCGTCAATGACAAACAGTTGAACTCGTTTTGAAGATAAATGTAATTGTTTCGTTAATTTGTCAACGTTGGCACAAAAAACTCGACAATAATGTTTCACAAAAGAATAATAATTAGAAGAAAATAAGGAAAATAACGATTACTCAGTAAAATTTGCAAGATTTGGGTTACAGAATTTATACATCATAATTTCCAAATATTCGTTTCTTTTTTATCAACATATTTGTAATCAATTATTAACAATAATAATAATAATGCATTGTTCTTTAATTAAATAAATGTTCCATGACGAATAATTGCACATAATTTATGAATACTTTTAAACATTTTTCAGTTCAACAAATAAAATAATAATTTCATCGAATTATAATAATAAATTTATAACAGTGAAATACAACCTGTCACCTTTTCCTTGATCCTCAGAAAAAAAACGAAAAATTCATACACAATGTTTTATATTCCAAAATCAAACTCTAAATGCAATCTTTAATAAATCAAAATAAATAATAGACTAACACTGATTGGATAATAACACTTAATAACAAGCAAATAATTATAAAAGGCTTCATTTATATTATTTGTAATCATTAAATCTTATTTATAAAAACTAATAACAAAATTAATTATAAAAATATAAATAATTATAAAATAAAAATACATATTAAATTAGGATTAATTATTTGAAACATTGTACAGTGACAAATAAACATTTTAAGTCATCAAAGATGACTCATTGAGAGTTTTCACAGGTTTCAGGACTGCAGATAGCATTCACGAAATGTAAAGAAGTATCCTTTATTTATTTAGGGCTGCTGATACCGTTTAGATCATAGGAACAAGACTCTATTGCAATGTAAATAAGCAATCTTGAACAATGTATAGTTCGTAGGACCATTGGAACGTAACAGCATGCAGTGATAATTTGTTACACGAAAAGACAGTTGGAAAAGAACGAAAGGACTGAGAAGTTAGTCAACGTGTAGCCATCAAGCAGTGAACATCTCTTATTTGTATTTTCTTGGTATTAGAATATATTGCAATTTCATTGAAATAGTCTTTTTATGTTCATGAACAATCCATTATTAAACACCAGTATTCCTACTCTTCAATAGGCAGATATTCGTTGAAAGACTGATGAGAAGAAACGAATCCTATGTTTATAAAAAAAATGGACAATAAATATAATACAAGTACAATCTCACCGATTAATACTAATTAAAATACTCTAATTAAAATACTCTACACACTTATTTGTAATAAAAACTGCATATTAATGATTCCAAAAGATCTCATCATTTTTTCTTGTACACTTGTATTACATCACGTTTCAAATTTATTAATATTCTTGATTGTAATATATGCTAAACAAATGCAATATTATTATTATGACATAATACATTGTAATATGTAACAATTTAATTCAACATTTTGTACTTTAACAGTTGTACTAATTATCAAGTAAATGTATTCCATTATTTGCATGTATAAAAGATAATATATTATAATTATTCTGTATAATTTTATGTTAATAAAAAAAATAAGAAAAAAGAAACGTTCTTCTTTCTCCAAAAAACATGTTGGATTTTCCCAAATTGAATTGTACCCAAAAATCTGATATTTCTTTTGTCCACTTACTCATTGTATGAATATTAATATAATAAATAAATAATTAAGGTATTAATATTTCTGATGTAATCCAAAATATGTCATCGTTTAAGAAAATGAACATTTCAAGTACAATCAAAACTAACGTAAAACAGATGCACTATTTTAAATAGGCCAGTAACTGTGATTATGTCAGCAACTGATAGTACACAATCGTCATTTCGTTGCAATGTGATTATGTCAGTAGTGTCTGTTTGCTATTCTCTAATAAAACATAAATTCGAATCTGTTACTCTTTTATTTTTAATAAAATATTATCAATAAATATAATAATAAATAATAATAATAATAAATAAACGATCAAAGAATTTTCTACATTGATGTGCATTTTTAATTAATTTTTTTTTTTATAGCAAGTATAAATATAATATTCATAGTGATTGATTTCTATAAAAAATAAAAACAAAAATTGATAAATAAAATACTTTTAAATATTTAAACTTTGAAAGGTTTGTTTCTGGGTTTTAATTTCGTATGCAAATGTATTGCAGTAGCATTGAAAATGACATAAGTTCATTACATTAAAATAAGAATACTTTTAGAATAATAACTAAGTATAGATAACTAATATTATTATAAAATATTCTTTGCATAAAAATATTCTTAAAGAAATAATTTGATTTAAAAATTTATTAATGTAAATTTATCCATTGCAAATTTTAATGACTTTTAATTCATAGATATAAATGTTTAAAAAAAATCATTAAATAGTCGAACGAACTATAAATAATGTCAAAAAAAAATATATGAAGTATATAAATAAGTAATTGTGTGTGTGCAATTATGTGTGTGCAATTATTTGTGTTAGTGTAAGTACGTTATTGTTTTTATTGGAATGATGAATCAATTGGTAAAAGAAGGAGGAAGAAACAGAAGTTAACTCTTTTTTTTTTGCACTGTAAATCATGCGTCATAAATGACCTTGATGGTGAAATATTTGCAAAGGATATTTAATTACTCATACATGGTAATAAAACAGTCTCATCGTTTACCTTTGAGTACTTTTTACGTTCGATAATTATTCACATTATAATTATAGTTTTTTTTCTATAAACAAAATGATTAAACAAATAAAGAAATTATATTATTCAAGAAATATTGAAAAAAATCAAAAAGTTAAAATCGTTGTTTCTCACTTTTAATTAATTTTATTAATTGTTTATTTGTAATATTATAAATATATTGTTAACTAACAAATATAAATGAAGAAGAATTCTTAATATTGATATGATTTTAATTATAAATTATTTAAAAATTATAATAAAATGGGGTCAAGGAAAGAAAATTCATTTTCAAAAGGAATCCACAATAAGTTCTCTTTGAAATGTTATTTAAAATTTAAATTAATTATTGTAATATATTGTAATATATTGTAACACTCGTTGAAGTGTTATTTAACATTTAAATTAATTATTGTACATATTGTA
This sequence comes from Mischocyttarus mexicanus, assembly GCA_023678845.1. Taxonomy (NCBI): domain Eukaryota; kingdom Metazoa; phylum Arthropoda; class Insecta; order Hymenoptera; family Vespidae; genus Mischocyttarus; species Mischocyttarus mexicanus. The sequence continues at coordinate 141,633 of JACGTP010000136.1, read as the reverse complement.
ACATTCGTTGAAGTGTTATTTAAATTTTAAATTAATTACAATAAATATTGAGTTGGTGGAAAAAAGAAGGTCGAATTTTCACATTGAATTGTAGCCAAAAATCAACAAGTTGATCAGCAAATCAACAAATCAGATTAATCAACAAATAAGTGAAGAATAATTCTTAATATTGATATGATTTTAATTATAAATTATTAAAAAATTTTAATAAAAAGGGGTCAAGGAAAGAAAATTCATTTTTAAAAGGAATCAACAAAAACTTCTCTTAGAAATGTTATTTAAAATTTAAATTAATTATTGTAATATATTGTAATATATTGTAACACTCGTTGAAGTGTTATTTAAAATTTAAATTAA
>JACGTP010000136.1:39146-138795 GCA_023678845.1 Mischocyttarus mexicanus | reverse complement strand
TGACATATTGTCAATTAATTTGAGATTATAAAATTGAGTGTAAAATTATAAAAATTTATAAATAATTAATAAACAAATTAGTTTTTGTTGCATTAATAATATCCAAGTATTTTCTATTTAAATTGGAATATCTCCGGATAGGAAAGTCGTAGGGACTTAAAAGAGATATCATTTTAAAGGATAAAATATCTTCTATTTGTTTTTATTTTTCATATTATCTAATTGTTGAATTGAACGTTAAGGTCTTCTTGTATTGAAAACTTATTCTAGTACTTTCTAGAATCCTTATACGAGATTATTTGAAATTGATTATTTGATCAGGGCAATGTCTTAAGGATAGTAGTAAAAGTAAGTGGAGATGAATAATTTTTTGAAATATTATTCGAAATGAAAATTCTTGGATCCTTGTATATTAAACATGCGATATATAATAATACATAGAAATCAAACAGAATTCCGCAAGATGACAACATTTTGAAAGAACATTGCATCAGATTCTAGTTTTTATCTTGAATGTATAATTTATATAGTTGGGCACGGCTAGCATGATTCTACAATGGATTAACTAATGAATTTTTCAAGATCAATAAAATGTCATATACTTTTCGATTGGACACAATTTATATTAAATTTTGTTTAAATATATTTTTTTCTAACAACCGAACACTATTGAAATAATAAAAAAAATATTTTGTATAATCCAGCAACTAAAATTCTACTGAAAGAATTTAAATAATATAATTGTTCATTACACATTTCACGTAATATACAATTTATTTTATAAATAAGTTCTTTTTCATTCTGATTTATCGAACGACAGTTTTGTGACCCTTTAGTAACCATTATGGTGTCGTATTTTTCACTCTAAAATTAGTTCAGCAGTTAGAAACGATCACCCATGATTTATCTATGCAGTTTTTTTGATAATCTTCATTGAAACGTGTTTATAAAAAAATATTTAAATAGATTTAAATAAAAATAATGATTTTTTCTTAAAAATCAATGATTTCTTTTGGAAACTTTGTAAATACAATTTTCTTTTATTTCAATATTCAAACTAAATGTCTCGAAATTTGTTGAAAATATATCAAACAATAAATTCATTTAATGTTACTATCGTTGGTATTAAAATAAAGCATACAGGAATAACATAATTGCATAGAAACAGACAGGATTGTAATGTGTCAATGAGTCAATGTAAACGAATGTAAAAAAAAAGTCTTATTTGTAGAATAAAAACTATAATATATGAAACTTTATTAATAAGAAAACAATCATGAAAATAATTATCATCGAGTATAGAATTTCATTTAAAAAATATATTTTCTATATTTCAATTTACTATTACGAAAATTCTAGATTCCAATGCTATTAATATCATTATTATACCTGTATTAATTATTTAAGATTATATAATGTAATTTATTTGCATTAATAATTTGATAAACATCATTGGCAAATGTAGAGAAAGAGAAACGCGTATGTCACGCGTCATTAATCGTTGAAAAACATACTAACGAATAAATTATTAATGTATCGTAAACAAGATGATATTTTACTACCAAATTGGAATAAAAACTCTTTTTTATGTATATTTAGCAAAAAAAAAAGAAAACGAGAGAACGTTCTTGAATATTTTTTAAACAATAAATTTGACAATAAATAAAATTTCCTTTTCCCCAAAATTTTCCTTTGTACAATTGAAATTATTTTTTCATATTTTTGTATTGAAAGATAATTTAATAATTGTTCACTATGAAGGATGACAATTTATTCTTGTAATTTTTATTTTATAGAAAATTAAGTGTCTCTCCCTCCTTTTATTAATTTTTAAATAATCAATAATTTGAATATTTCTCAAATTATGATTTATTTTAACAAATAATGATTTATTTTTAATGAAAATAAAAAAAATACTTTAACTAAAATACTGTTCATTGTTTGCCATTACTTTTTCCCATCTTTTGGACAGGAGATGAATACCCTGTTGAAATAATGCATGAATTGATCTAATTTTGACAATCTTTCTAAGAAATGAAATTCTTTCTTGACAAACCATAAGCCAAAAGACAGTTTATAATAAACCATACCCTGTTGATTACACCAAATACAAAAGAGGAGTTTAGATCCATGAATATTACGTATTTTATATAAAATAATCTGAATAATAAATTGAAACTTATTGGATGAAAAATCGAGTTTGAGAATAAATGAAACTGTGAAACCAATGTTAGTGTAGTAGAACCCATTATGATATCCCCACCCATATTTAAGAAAACCTTTTACTTGACCAGAAACTTGAAGAAGGGGTGTGGTCAGAGACTATGTAAAGGCAGGTAGAATGAACCAGCAGAACACCAGTTACATTCTGACGACTTACAACTCTCATCATTATTTGGAATATTTGTGATAAATAAAATCAATCTTAACTTGAAAGTTTATAAATTAAACGTTCTCGAAATCATTTCAAATAAGTGCAATTTTTATTTGATTTGAATTAACTTGGAAAAAGTTGTTTTTTCTTTATCCAGAAAGAAATTAATCCAAGAAGAAGAAGAAGAAGAAGAAAAAGAAGAATAATAAAGGAATATTAGATTGAAATAAATTTTGGAATTATTTTTTTTCTCATCTAGATCACAAAGATCTATGTGTCCATGAGGTGCAAAGTTTTAGATTGCCAAGGCAATTCTCCGACATTTTTACCAAGTGTCAGGTAAATATTGAACGAAAGAAAAAACAAACAAATATTTTTTATTATTTGAAGAATTACGTAAAAGAATTTCTATTTTTTGTATTCATACTAATCACATTTATTTTTATATACCCCATGTGTTTTAAATATTCAAATTTTTATGAAATACAAAATATATTTTATATTTGTTTATTCTATAACTGCAACAAAAACAATTATTATTTTGTTTATATAAAAATTTTGATCAATTTCCAATAATGGTAAAGTGTACAAATAAGTTTCCGCCGTTTAAACAAAATATGATTTTATTATTAAATAATGAAATAAAATTGTCTGATTTAAAATATCATATTGTAAGATTGGATAACTTTTGATAATATAATTTTAATATATTAGTGATTATGTATCAATAAAAGATATTTTTTTGACTTTGAAAATGAGTTTCGAGTTGAATAAATTTGCAAGAACTTTTGATAATATTCTTTTATTTAAAAAAATCTGCAATTAATGAGCATTGAATGCTTGTATAAGCAAATATGTCAAGGTTTTCTTAATGGTGAGAGAATAATTTGTTGTCATGAACGGTGACTTTGGTGTCGAAGACAAAGTACGGAAAGCTAAAAGTGTACGATTACTTGGAATTGGAAGTATTATTGATTGAAGATTCATGTCAAATGCAAGAGCTTTCACTTATATTAAAAGTAAACTCAAAAAACAATTTAACATTGTTTAAATTCATTAATTGGATCATTTTTTAGAACAGAAATTTATTTGTACACCTGTTATTAAAAAAGAAGTCACTTTGTGAATTGAATTAATTTACAAATTCTTTTACAATAGATTTATGTATATTTGTAATTTATTATTATTTGTATCTAAAAAAAATAGATTAGCTAAAAATCTTGGGACTCGTAAAGGAAGTCGTCGTGGTAATGCTGCTAACAGATTAGAATTATTAGTACTCGTTCATTTACACCACGTACCATAGAGTAAGTGTAATAATTTAATATTAAAATTAAGAATACGTAAACGTCAGATTAATCTGCATAATTTCTAGAAATTGAACACTACATGTTTCTTATTGATCTTAAAATATTCAAAGTATTATTCTTTGCAAAATAAAATTACTCAAAATTAAATAAAATTCACATATGCATCTCTCCCTCTTACTTTAATAATTAAAAAAAAATATATTTGTAGCAACTGAAAAAGAGGAAGGAAAGGAAAATATTCTGACAATTACCTTAACGTTTAATTATTATTGTTTATTGCACCAAAGTTTATCAATTTTGATAAACCAAAAGTACAAATTAAAAACCATCCGAATTACAAGTTTCAATTAGTTTGATATATTTTTTTTTGTGGGTTGAATTAAAAGAGGAATTTAAACGATACAATTATGGTGTTCACCAATTTTGATGAGTCAGAAATCATGGGTCCTTACAAAGAAATCAAGTTAGTATAATATTTCTATATATTTGTATTATATTTAAAAATATATAGAAATTATACAAGACTTTTTTATTTGTTTTGTTATTTAGGAAAGATAAAGTTAATCCAACGTCAAGTGAATATCAGAAACCAATTCAACAACATCAGCAAAGTTCGTATAACAAAAGTGATCAAAAGTATGGCGTTTGGGGACCAGTTTACAAAAATAAGGAAAACTTTTTAAACATGCATATTTGTTAATTTCTTTTTTAACATTTATTTCTAACATGTATTCACAATTTTTGTTTTCTACATTATACTTTTTAACTTTAAATTTTTTATTTAATTTTATTGGAATAATATGAATCATCAAAATTAACTCAAATTTGAATTATTTAATAATTTTTTTAAGCATATTTTCTAAATCATACTTGTCATAGTCATTTACTGACGTTTCAATGAAATCTTGAATTATTTAATTTTCTTTTTAAAATAATTAAACTCAGAAATTGTTTGAATAAACTTTCTTCAATATATTTGTACTTATTGTGATATTAAAATATATATTATTATTGTATTTAGTTTGTAATTAGATTAAAGGGGTGAATATATATTATTTGATAAATATTTTAACCATGGATAATTGTTACTTATAGATTTGGGAAATATACAAAATCATATATTGCAATTAAATGTATTTTTATTTTATTTTTCTATATATTCATTGCATCATCAAAACTATACCATTGCAATTGCATTTGTTGTAATATTATTTTCTAAAAGTAACTCTAATCAATTACTAAAATTCAAAAAGTTACTTTATATTTTTAATAAACTTAAAAATATTGACTGTAATCATTAAGGCACCAAAATAAATGCTTCTAAGACTATTCCTGGGTTTGATAATTTTTTTTTTATATTTCTGATACACTTTCAAGTACCATTAATATTTTATTTATCCAAAAATACATAAAAGTATCAAATATAAACAATGATTTTTTGATAATCCATCCCATACATGATTAAATATCAAATACTTATTGTCAATTCAGTCTTAGTCCAGTATTAGGTCTTTTATTTAATATTAATTACCCATTAATATTAAATACAAATATTTGTGTATTAATAATTAATATTTTCTTATTAAAATAATATTTCTTATTAACATGATTACACTTTCAAGTACCATTAATATTTTATTTATCCAAAAATACATCAAAGTATCAAATATAATCAATGATTAAATATCAAATACTAATTGTCAATTCAGTCTTAGTCCAGTATCAGATCTTTTATTTAATATTAATTACCCATTGATATTAAATACAAATATTTGTGTATTAATAATTAATATTTTCTTATTAATATAATTCATTTATAAAATACCAACGTTGAAATCTGTGTTAAAAACATTGGATCGAATAAAGTGCAAGAACAACTAACCCATCATCAACACTTTTAATTTACCACCGATAATATTGATCGAACAAGGGAAGAAGTATGTGTAGAAAGTAGGAAGAACATAAGAATTCCAAATATAAATTTCAGTGGTATGAGGTGAAAGAGGAGTAGACAAGATCAGTATCGAAAGTGATGGCATCCGGCTAACAGCAAAGAAGAAGAAGAAGAAGAAGAAGAAGAAGAAAATCCTGAATGCTTGCTTGCTTGGGTTACACAGACGGGAAGTAAAAGTAATGGTAGTAGGGGTAAGGTATGAAAGCAAGAGAGCTTTAACCGGAGGGGTAAAAAGCTCATGGAAGAGGAAAAGTTACCGAGTCTTCCAACAATCGTCGATGCATCCTTGTTGCAGTCGGTTCCTGCACTCTAACTCGTTGGTTTCTAAAGTTGTGTGTGTGGATGATAAAACTCAATTTAATATAAATTTCATCCTAATTTCAGTATTTTTTCTTTAAACACATGTATTTATTTATTTATTTATTTAATTAATTAATTTATTTATTAACAATCCATTCCTGGCTGATCAAAGTCAACACAAGTTTGTATTTTGTTAATTAAGTTATTGATATTTAGTTTGATGATATTTAAATGAAAAAATTGAATTGTTTTTTTAAAAGAAAAGTGTTTTATTGTTAGATATGTAAATAGTGACATATGTTAGAGACTAAATTATAAACGAAGATATACGAGACGAGACGAAAAGAAACTAAACTAAACCAAAAGACGTGGCGCCTATTTTCGTATCACCCTGAACATACACACAGATTGGTAAGAAAGTATTTGTATGATTGTGTTCATTCGCAAGCATGCTTTTATCTCTTTGTATTTGAATTTTCTATTAGTATTTTAAACTCTCTTACATACACACATATATATTTTTACTATTTAATCCTCAACCTTAACCCATTCGAAAAAGAGAAAAGTATTTCTCGGTGAATACCAGACGAGTTTAGAATAAGTTTGTTCTAATTCGTCTGAAGCATGATTGGGATTTGTTTCAAAGGATTCTAAAGAACAAAAAATACATTTATAAAACACAAAGGTTTTTCACGTGGGTATGCAAGACGTTAAATTGATCAGATTCTTGAAGTATTTTAAACACCATGGACTAATTCTACTTGGATTGAATAAAAAATGAAGAAAAGGTTTCATTGTGGTTTCTTTCTTCTTTGGATTTTCCGAATTCTTAGAAAGGTCGTTGGAGGTATTGAAAGATCAAAGACTATCATTTCCTTCTTCTTCTTTTTATTTTTATTATTATTATAAAAAATATTAAGTTTGTAGTTCCACTAATCCAATATATAAAATATATTTGTTTCATAAATTATTCCTCCTCTAATAATTTTGGGTAAAAGACCCAACAGTGAACTGAGACCTATTATCAAAACGATTTGACAGCTAATATTTTATATTTAAATAACTTGAGAGTGTATTCGAAGTATAAAAAAGAATGTTCCTTATCCTCAAATTGAAAATCTTTATTTTTGAAGTATCAAAAACAGTCTTTGCATGTTGTATCCAACACATCATTCTTGCCATAAGTTTCAACAAGAATTCAGTGTGCTTTTGCTGGAGATTTCTTCTTGAATAAAAATAATCCAATAAAATTCCTTGCAAAAACACTTTGTTTGGTACAAAAATAAACAAACACTTGATTGAAACACAGTACTTCCTTGCATTATCATTGAAAATTCCATAAATGGATTATTGCTAATGTCATTTATTCAGAAAGAGCGAGTACTTATTCAAGATCCTAATTTATAATTGAATTTAATTTTGGGGCTATAAATTAATCTATTTTATTTAGAAAATTCACATTATTATTATTAATTATACAATAATTTAAATTTAAATATATATATTAAGTATAAAAAAAATAAAAATAGAAAATTTATCATTGACAATACAAGCTGGTGCTTTTAGCAATCATCAATTCCAGTTATGAAAAGTAATAAAAAAAAAAAAATGTATGAAATACTGATTGTATAGAAATAAGAATTGATATAGAAATGCATTGATAAGAAAAAAGTGCAACCATTGTGGAGAGATAAAAATAAAACTTAAATTGAATGATAAAAATATGAAATGAAAATAATTTGCAGAAAAGAAAAGGATGCACACATAGATTCATAAAAACACACATACACTCACACACAAGCAATTCCATTTTTAAATATTCATCCCTGGATGAATTTCTCGTCTCGACTATGACGAGAAGGATAAAAGAAATACGTAGAAACAATTCCGAGCGGAAATAGAACTTCCTCTTTCACGTACCAAGACGCTGACTCTTCTTCTCTCTCTTTCTCTCTCTTTCTTCCTCTTTCTTTCTATGGGATGGGATACACTTCGTCTAAATTTCAATGTCTTTCTGTCTCAATCATTCTAACACAATCTTTTAAAAATTACAGTTGCATACNTATGAACCAAGTAAGGATAGTACTTTTTTTTTTGGTTCATTATTAACACAAGAATGATGGGTCTATGATAGTCTATTGAAACATACACTTATTGTTAGTGTAGTAATTTTATAATTATATTATCAAAATGGTTATGCAGGTAATATATATAATTGAATACTGTCAAAAAATGTTTATATTAATCTAATATATTATATAACTATATTTTTATATATAACTATATTTTATTTATATTTATTTTAATTTATTTTACTTATATTTTACTTATATTTTTATATTTCTATATATAACTATATTTTACTGATATTTATTTTAATTATATTTATTTTACTTTAGTTTACTTATATTTTACTTATATTTTACTTATATTTTATTTATATTTTATATATAACTATATTTTACTTTAGTTTACTTATATTTTTCTTATATTTAACTTATATTTAACTTATATTTTACATATAACTATATTTCAAATATAAATTTAATAATAATCTTCCATATTTGAAATTATACCCATTTTAACAAATCTTTAAACACATGTAGAAATATTTAAATATTTTATTCCCAATTATACACTCTCTTCTTTTGAATTTAAATAATAGTCTACAAAACTATCCTCTTTTTTTGACTTTCTTTTTAAAATTAAATTATTTCTCAACACACTGATAAATTCATCACCAATACCGAAGAAAATTGATGAACAATTTTGATCTTTTTTTGAAGTATAATTTCTTTTATACTCCATTGGAATGTCATTTATTATGTTCTCATTTCCTCCCTCATTCGTTTTTTTCTTTCTTTCTTTTTCTACATGCCGCACGTGCTCACATCCTTTGGCACGCGCGTGCGAGCTATGTTCTCCTTCCATTAGTACCTCATCCTTAGGGAGTTCTCTTCAAAAGGGGGACAAGGATGATTAAATTTACTCAGCAAAAAATACAAACAAAATAAATTCAAGGAAATCATAAAAACATTTTCTATCAAAATGTTTCTCTACCCCTTTCTTGAAAATTCTAGATTTACCAAGTGAACAAATTTGATTCATTCAAAATTTGATAAATTTTACTTGAAAGTGTATCCGAAATATAAAAAAAATATTATTAAATACAGAAATTTATCTTTGATGCAGGAATTATTAAATCGTCCCATAAGTTTCTTCCTTATTTTTATTAAATATTTTATACGTGTTGTATTTTATATTTTATTTATTTAACAAATAAAGGATTTTATTCTTATTATCTTTTTTCATAATACTATGGAATTTATTATTAATAAAATAATATAAAATATAAAATATTAATTATACAAAGTTAATTAAGAAAAAAAGGAAGAAACTTATGGGACAATCTAATATTTCAATCCTTTAATGATTTAGTTAAAAAATCAATCAATATTCTGAAGCATTTAAAAAAAGTGTAAAATAATTATTCAGTTATTTTTTTTATGCATTAATAGAAGAACTTTGATATTAAAATAATATATTTTTAATATACAAAAAATTTACTTAATTATTTAGATTTATGTTCTGTGTTTTATTATTTCATTGATAAACATAATCTTTACATTGAAATAAATTCATTTTAATTCTAAGGGAATTGACATTTTCAATATTCCAATACTGGATCTTTTAAAATAATTTAAAAACCTTTTTTTTTAATATATTAAATTTCAAACAAACTAAATAATATGATTATTTCTGAACAAGTAAATACCTATTTCAGATAATGGAATATTTTTTGTTCTTATATTAACTACTCAAGTATTTTCAAAATAAGAAAAATGAGTGAAGTATCTTTCCTTGTTCCAATATTGGGTTCCTTACTTTATTCATTTTTAATTACATAATAAAATATATTTAATTATTAATTCCTCTCACTCTTAGACTGCTCTTCTCTCCTCTTTTTAAAAATCAATTCTATTAATCTAATCTTAAACATGAAATCTTGAAACAGCTGACTGGTTTGATCAAGCTTGCATACTTGTTATATTTTTTTTTATAAATAGATGTATAAGTTTACGAATGATTCTTGACGTCAAATATGTTTCTATATACATACTATACACATACTAAAATACACACATACACACATACACAGAGAAGTTGACTTGCATTAGTTTAAAAAAGTAGTATGGTTGGTGGAAATGATACGTGAGAATAATTCATTGACAGAATCCAGAGAATAAAACGGATGCCAACATATTTTGTTGTTCCTGTCCCACGTTACTTTTCAACATTGAACGATACTGAATGATCCGTGCGAAGCTTTTAATTTTATTTGCTTCACTTTATTTCCCATAAAAAATAAAAAAAAACATATGTGTGTTGCTTGTACACATCTGGTGTACCATTTTAATCATCTTATCTAAAATATATTTTTATTTAAACTGGATTATAAACAATATTAAACATTTTTGATAAATAAAGTCTCCTAATTTTATAAAAATTCTATTTTTGTTGTTGTATTTAATAGGACAATTAAGTTTATTTAAATTTGAATTATTTTACAATTAGAATCTCTTCAATTATTTCTTTTTCAAATACAATTAACAGAGTTTCAATAAAAAATGTTGTGTTATTGTAAATAATAAATATAAAATTGATTTTGAATATTAAAGAATACAAAAATATTCCAAGTTCCTTCTTTCGTTTCCACTGTGAAAGAGAGAGAGAGAGAGAAAAAAGAAATTGAGTAAGAAGATATCCGTTCGAGAGACGGATGTGTGGATCTAAGAATAGGAAAATTTTTTTTTCCTCTGTTAAGTTTGAAAGGAATTAAACGAAGATTCGTACAAGTTTGCATTTTTCATATTTAAAACACAAACAAAAATTACTTTAAATAATATTTCCATCCATTTATGATTTGATTTTATTTTTTATATTTTTTTATATTTTTTTTTTTGGTGGATAAAAAAATGTCAGATATTTCCATTGAATTATGACCCAAAAATCCTTGTTGCTTTTTTTTTTTAAAGTAAAAAATTCTAAATGAGTGTTCACGTAGTTATTTTGTTCGATATTTGAGATATTGCATTTAAGAAACCCCTGGGTAAAGTCAAAGAGTTTAAAAATAAAACTAAGGGGTCTTGAAAATACGTAGAAAATAGGACAAAGAAAGTTTATTTCACCCTTTTGGTTACTTTTTGTTCCAAGTATAAAATCTCGGATGTAGACCCCCTGCGAACCAAAAGCTTTTCTGACTAGCACGTGTATCTGATGTGAGACTGATGCTGTTACTGCTGGCTGATTTTGTCCAACTAAGTTTAGCCAGACGATCCCCTAAATTCTAATGGACCTTACGAGTTTCTGAGTAAAATCAATTTTTACATTCCTTCCTCATTTTTCTTCTTATTTTTTTTTTTTTACGAATAAAATAAAATACTGGAATACCGAAATGACGAAAGGTACACAATGAGTATTTTATTTTAATTAATTGGAATATTTTTAAATGCAATTAAAACTTTAAAAAAAACATAAAAATACATTTCTTTATTTATTTTTTTATTTATAAAAAAAATATTAAGTTGATAGGAAAAAAATTGTCAAATTTTGAATCTTTCATCGAAGACAATGAATTTTCTTTTGATTTTGATTTTGATTTAGATTTATTTTTGCAAAAATCATTGACAAACTACGACACTTATCTGCACAATCCAGACAGAGGCACCAATGTCTTGTACCATACTTTACTAAAATAGATTTGGTATCCCAAAGCTGAAGGAAATCTGTAAACGGTGTTCAGAATAAAACACCACGTTCATGAAACTCGTTGAAAAAATAAATACATTTTTTTTTATATTTGTTAAATTGATTAAAATACAAAATCGAATGAAGTGTCACCAATCATAGATCGATCTTCATTTTTTAATTAATTAATTAATTAATTTATTTATTTATTTATTAGTTTGTATCCAGTAGCTTAACGTTTATTAATTTTTAGTTTTAATAATAGCCTTTGTAAAATGAACGATGAAACCTTTGTGTCATTGCACACACACACACACACACACACACACACACACACACATGTGTCTACCATACCGAATTACTATCGAAATAATCATACGACTAACTAACCCAAGATCGTTTGATTATTTAAAAGGGTAGGATAGAATAAACAAACCAAGTCAAATCTTAGATTAGTAATGGTGAACTCATGACCTGACGAAGGAAGTTTAAATAATCCCCACACACCCATTAACACCCATGAACACCCATGAACCTATGTGATTTTATTTGACCATTAAAAAAATAAAATTACACGTTAAATATATTTGTCAATTAATTGTTAATACAACAAATATTTTTTAATTTAAATTTAAACTCGTTCAAATTGAATGAAGAATATTTTTGTAGAAGAGGAACACTTTAATGGTTGGTTTAAAGAACTATGGAATCAATTGAACGTAGAAACAAATAAGTACAAATAAAAGTTTCCATTTTCTTCAGCTTTGATCTTAAAATTAGAATAGACAAGGAGGTATTTAAATACCGGGTGGGATTTTTACAAAAATCTCTTCAAATCCCTACAATTCTATGTTTGGAGGGCTGATTCATTCAAACGGTGCGCAGACGCACCCTGCTAGTTTTTAATTTTCTTTTAGAGAAAACATTTTTACGTTGTATTTTCAATAAAAAATCTAAAAATTACATACAATTATTTGTTCCAAATTTATTTTAATAATTATTGAATAATAATTGGTTATTTTCTATTCGAAAAATTCAAAACCTGAAATCGTACGATTTACGTCATTTTTTCACTGTTTTGTGTTCACTGGGAAAATCATTCTTTTTGAATTTATTATAACAATAATCAAAATAACATTGTTTATTGTTTAATGTTGCAGACATTTTTAACTTGAATGCATCGTCAAGAGAAAAAGCAAATTGTTCCTGTGAATCATTAAAAAAATGAGGTCGAGGGATTCTGTAGTTTACACTCCAGTTTCAATTGGACCAGACACTGACGATGAAGAAACATTGGTTAATGCGGAAGTTTACAACAATGGTAAGTTATGACAATAAATTTCAATGTTTAATCTGTTTTTTCCATCTGGGTTATTCGAGTAAATAATAATTTTGGTATCATTTAATTTTTACCCATTATTCACTTATCAATCAAATTTTATTTATTTCTATAAATATTATTATGCATATTATTTATTTATTTATTTATTTATTTATTACTCGTAAAAAATGCAATGAATTAATTTCTACAGCTAATATACCGATCAAGGTTGATAACATTGAAATCTTCAGAATTTACTTAAGAAATAGTTTTATTATCATACGAGAAATATTTGAAATTGTCAAAATAATCCTGATTAAATAAATTAAATAGAACAGATTAATTAGAAAAAGAGAGTATTTCAATAAATATTGTTAATATATATTTTTGGTTTTATATAAACAAATTAACCAAACTGAAAAACACTATTAAAATACAACGATATTACCAACATATTATTAAAATCGGTAACTTATTGAAACACTATTAAAATACAACGATATTACCAACATATGATTAAAATCGGTAACTTATTAACAGTTAATAAACAAAATAATAATCACATATCCCCTTACAAGTTAATTTTAAATTAAAAAAGAAGACAATCTACAGAAAAATGGTTTTGTCTTAAAGAGTAGAGGTTACTGACCTCGATTATGATACCATAATTGACGTAAGAAAGTTAATCGTTGAGAATAAAAAATCGTTTTACCCTTCTTATCCAATCCTATTAATAAAATGATTATTTTAGACAGAAATGATTTAATAATCAATTCTGATTACTATTAAAACACTAATACATTGCAAAAAAAAAAGAAAATGAATAAAAAGTATTGTTTAATCATTGAATGATTGAATTCGTGGAAAATATTCATTCACAATTGATTTAATCGTACAATTAATAAACTTTAGATGGAAAATTATGAAATTTATTATCAGTCAAATGATAAGTTCTTGACCAAAGACAAGAAGCTTACTTCGAAATTGTTTAACATGCGTCAAAGAAAAGAAACTTTGATATGAGTCAGACCGAGTACTCCTACGCAACTTCCGAATTCAAACTTTACGTGTACTTCGAATATGTATATTGAAAATACGTAGGTGTGATAAAAGAGATAGACATATTTACACACACACACACACACACACACACACATATATACACATAAATATACAACTTACGAATGTACAATGTCAGATAATTCGTCGCGTCAGATTCCGTTTTAGGAAACACTGTATCTCTCATATCCCACGGAAGACAATCTAATCGTCTCTTCTTCGAACTATTCGTCACAATTTCCTTCCAACCTTTTTTTCTATCTTTTATATTCTTTGTATATTCTCGTGTATAAATTTTAAAAGAAACTGAAAGAAACAATGATACTTTCAATTGATCGAGTCAATTGATTTGTTCATTCACGTAACTGCAAGGAAGAAACTAGAACTCAATCGTTCGTAAATCTACGTTATTATTTGTATAATCGGTATTTATTTCTTCGAAACATCTCTACGTTGTCATAGTTTAGTTCATCTTTGATAAATGATAAGACAAATTTACGAAAAACCCATACCATACACATCCGAGGTATATTTGATAAGTTTTTATCAGTCTATTGGCGCCGTCTGGTCATTGTATTAATTTCTCAATCGATTTGTTTATATAGTACGATCAATATATACATACAATGTATCACATATACTAAAATAAGATAATATTTCTAAACTTTTGGCAACCTCTAATATTACTTTTCCAACATATATAGGAGTGTAAGTTGAAGTTTGCCGGTTTTACAGTAGGATGTAGGCATTTCTATGATTTGTTATATACACCATTGTTTTCTATTGACATTGACCTCCAAAAACACCTAAGTCTCATTCTGTCAAAATAATAGCGTCATAGTCGTTTATATCAATGAATATGTCGAGTTTCGTTCCAAATAAACAGCATTTGTGGAATTCGTTGCTTTTCTTATTTCATCAAAAGAAAAAAGCAGCTGAAGCACATCGTTTGCTAGTAGAAACTTATGGTAAACATGCTCCAGTGATTAGAACATGTGAGACATGGTTTCGTCAATTTAAAAGTGGAGATTTCGATTTGAAAGACAATGCTCTGTGTTTGGTGGGACCAGGATGGTGTGGTGTACCACGAACTATTAAAACCTGGTGAAACGGTAAATGCGGATTGCTATCGACAATAAATGATCAATTTGAATCATGCGTTGATCGAAAAACGACCGAAATGGGCCCGAAGACATGGCAAAGTTATTTTGCAACATGACAACGCGCCGTCTCATACCGCTAGATCCGTGAAAAACACATTAAAAACACTTAATTGGGAAATATTATCGCACCCGCTGTACTCTCCAGACCTCGCCCCGTCCGACTTCCACCTTTTCGCATCGATGGGGCACTCACTTGCAGAGCAACACTTCGTCAATTTTGAAGAAGTTGAAAAATGGCTCGTCGAATGGTTTTCCTCGAAAGAGAAAAAGTTTTTTTGGAATGGTATCCATAATTTGCCTGAAAGATGGACGAAATGTGTAGAATCAAATGGTCAATACTTTGAATAAAAATATTTTGAGATTCCCCTAAAAATTATGTGTTTTTTTTAACGAAAAAAACCGGCAAACTTCAACTATGCAAGTTGAATAAGACATGTTTTATAAGAATTGCATATTAACGAAACTTATTTTATTTAACGAAACTTACAAACTAAGACAATGAAACAAAAATAAATATAGGCTAATTTAAGATAGTAATTTTGTTTGTTCTAAATAAAATCTTACGAACGTGTTCACCACGTTCATGCAGATATCGTCCCTTTAGAAGACTTTCGTTTCTATTCCAGTCACGCACAGTTACAAACACAAACTTATACACCTAACACACACACACACATAATCATTATACACTTGTATATATTCTTGCTTACATAGTTTCAGTTTGGGTATATAAAACACGACAGACAGTCTGTCTCATTCTGTTACTCTTCTTTGAATTTTTTTTTACCTTCTTTATTCACCTGAGGCATATCTTTTAAACGACCTCGTAAGATTAAC
The DNA here is from genome assembly GCA_023678845.1 of Mischocyttarus mexicanus. Lineage (NCBI taxonomy): Eukaryota > Metazoa > Arthropoda > Insecta > Hymenoptera > Vespidae > Mischocyttarus > Mischocyttarus mexicanus. The sequence continues at coordinate 122,729 of JACGTP010000136.1, read as the reverse complement.
AATCTCTGGCACGTAAAATCCTTCGAAAAGGACGAAAACACACGATGAGAAGAAGATCAAAAAAAAGAATTAACAGAAAAAATAAGACGAAAGGAGATCTAAATGAAATCCAATGATTGTTGATTTGGAAAATACTCTGTTTTAAATAAGAAACTTTAATTTATTTATCTTTATTTATTAATGAACGAGATAATAGATATCCACATTTAAGATAATATTGTTAACAGTAAATTTATGGATGTTAATTGTATTTTTACTGAAACGAGTCAATTTGATTTTAAATTGAATAGGATTTATCAAAAATTTGATATTTAAATTGCTGATTATTTTTTTATAAATTAATAATAATAATATTTAATAATGTGATTATATTGTTATAAAAATTATGTGTAACTGTGTTTAAATTTCAGATATTTTAATTTATTATATTTGAAATAAAATCAAATTGTAGATATTAAATTTAGATTATTAATTTAATTGGTAAAATTTGTTGAAAAAGTTGGCATAAGAAGTTCTTTACACCCGGTATACTAAAAGAACATACTCAGAAAGATGGTAATCGGTACAATGTCAGTCGGCATAGTCGTACACGTTACAACTCAACACTTTATCGTTACGATCTATCAAATTATATTTTTTTTCCTTCGTGGGAATTTCAGGTTGTTTCGCTTTCTATCTTCCCTTTTTGAAATTTTCATCAAAGTAACTAAACTCATAATTTTACATTAAAATGATCATTTTATCTTTTAATCTACACTCTTTCACACTCTCTCATACTCTCTCACACTCTCATTTACTCAACTTCAGTTAGTTTTATTTTAAATAATTAACAAAAATATATAAGACCCAGTACTAGAACGTTAAAACAGTCAAAACCTAATACAGAAATTTAGTTGACCTAATACTGAAACGATAAATAATAATTATTAATAATAATAATTGTGTTAGAATGAAACCGTGTTATAAGATGTCTTGTAGAAAGGTTCCTGCAATTTACGAATCGTGTTGGAACAAAACTGTGTTATAAGATGACGTGTTGTAGGAGGACTAACTGTATTTTAGAGAAAATTTATATAAGTGTTTATAAATAATTATTGTACTTTTGTTACAACATTATAAAGTATATTTTGAATCCAATAGATGCAAAATTCGAATAAGAATAATCAGAGTAAAAAATGATCACGTAACGTCTCCCTTTTTTGCACCAATTGAACAAAGTAACACGGATAATAATAATCAGGGCAACTATACCGTTAATGGTGCGAAAATGACGCGTCTTATAGTGATTTCATTCTGTACGGTAAAATGAGTTAAATTTAATTCTTCCTTTTTTTCTTGATCTTTCTGTATCGCCTTGAAACCATATGAAAGAGAGTGAGTAAGTGAGTGAGTAAGTGTGTGAGTGAATAAGTGTGTGAGTGAGTGAGTGACTGAGTAAGTGAGTGAGTGTGTGAGTGAGTGAGTGACTGAGTAAGTGAGTGAGTGTGTGAGTGAGTGAGAAAGTGAGTGTGTGAGTGAGTGAGAAAGTGAGTGTGTGAGTGAGTGTGTGAGTGAGTGACTGAGTGAGTGTGTGAGTGTGTGAGTGTGTGAGTGTGTGAGTGAGTGACTGAGTGAGTGAGTGTGTGAGTAAGTGAGTGAGTGAGTGTGTGAGTAAGTGTGTGAGTGAGTGACTGAGTGAGTGAGTGATTGAGTGAGTGAGTGAGTAAGTAAATGAGTGAGTGTGTGAGTGAGTGAGTGAGTGAATGAGTGTATGAGTGAGTGAGTAAGTGAGTGAGTGAGTGGGTGAGTGTGTGAGTGAGTGAGTGTGTGAGTGAGTGACTGAGTAAGTCAGTGGTGTGTGAGTGAGTGACTGAGTGTGTGTGTATTCGAGAGAGAAAGAAAGGTTGCACCAAACCAAGCCCGAGGCACCCAACCGACTACGCAACCTGCTGCAGGATTTGTACCAGGTGGAAAACCTGGGTTCGTGTTACGCGTCACCTTCAAGGAGATAAAAGTACGAGTGCAAGAACGTTGTACATATGCATGTAACTCACCGAAATCGATATTGTGAAAAGCAATATGTTATTTTCTTATACATATTATATAATAAGGAAGTGATAATCATATTAATTTGTTTAAATCTAATAAACCACATCTACCATTTCTAATTTGTCGATTTATCTTTGCAGAAATAAACCAACGTTTATAATTGTTGTCGAAGTTGTAAAATAAAAATGAAAAATAGGGAAAACGTGGTATAAAATTCAACCAAGTTTATGTCAATTATTTAGGTAGGAACTTATGCAAAGTTTTTATTTATTTATTTACTGTCAATACTTTTAAATCAACCATTCGATCCTTCTCTCTCTCTCTTTCTCTCTCTTAAGAGACTTATTCCTATTTCTGGTTCTCGTTTTACAACACACGAGAGATAAGAACTAGTAAAACCGTTCATATCTATCTCACACAACGTGGTTTGCGTATAGCTCCGTTACGCCTTTACCCCTCACCACAGTGCCCTTTCCAACCACAAACCTCCCCTTCCTCTTACTCTGCTCTCCCTCCTCGTATGGATTTCTTACAAGTCGTTGTTACGGGGCCCCGCTTTCACGATCCAAAGTGTGACTACTACTGTGACTCTTGAATGAAAGAAGGATACGACCGGAATGAATGAACTAACATAAGAGATCAGGCGAAATGGTTCCTCGTAAGACCACGACCATGCTTCTCGATGGAACTTAAGAGAGTTTGAAGTGGGTAGTATTTGTGTGGGCGATCATGTGCCTGCTTTTACGTTTACCTTTACGTTTGACGAATAACATGTTAGACGAGTGTGAATGTGTGTATGAGTGTGTATGAGTATGTGTGAGTGTGTGTGTGAATATGTGAGTGTGTGAGTGAGTGTATGAGTGAGTGAGTGAGTGAGTGAGTAAGTGAGTGAGTGTATGAGTGAGTGAGTGAGTGTGTGAGTGAGTGTGTGAGTGAATAAGTGTGTGAGTGAGTGAGTGACTGAGTAAATGACTGAGTAAGTGTGTGAGTGAGTGAGTGACTGAGTAAGTGTGTGAGTGAGTGTGTGTGTGAGGGTGTGTGAGTGTGTGTGTGTGAGGGTGTGTGAGGGAGTGTGAGTGTGTGTGAGGGTGTGTGAGGGTGTGTGAGTGTGTTTTATAGAAATAAACCCTCTGTAATGGTTGTTAATTAAATAAAAACATTAACTGAAATGGATTTCTGTGTAACAAGACGATATCTAGGTCTAAACGATCAGTATCTGTTAGGGTTACGCAGGAAATTCATTCGTGGGCGAACAATCTCGTCGAATCGTCTGCCATAGTGATGATTAGCAGAACGATTTAACGTTTAACAACCTATTGCCCACGCATCCAATTGTACCTAATACCACTCGTGAAATTTAAAGTAACAAGAATAATAATAATTTCCTATCACCGGTTTAGATTTTACCACATTTTTCTAGATTAAAATTGCATTTAATTGAATTCTCAAAAAGTTCTTATAACAAATAATATATTAGTATGTATATTAAATATATGGTTTGGTTTTTTAATTTCTTTTTTATAATAAATATAAAAATAAAGTAGAATAATCATAATTTTTACATTAAAATAAATTTATTGTATTTACCATTCCAATATTAGGTCAATTAAATTCCAATATTAGGTCAATTAAATTCCAGTATTAGGTTTTGACTTTTTTAATGCTCTCTTTCTGTACTTGGTGTTTTACAATGACTTGAAAAATATTTTTTTTAGTATATTAAATTTCAAAAAAACTTAATAAAATGATTATGTCTCAACAGCTAAATGTTTATTTCAGGTATTGGAATAATTTTTATTCTTATATTAACTACTTAAATTATTGTAAAAATAAAAATCAATCTGTTATGTATCCTTCGTTGTTCTGGTATTAAGTTTTTGACTTTATATTGTAACATAAAAAAAAATATCGTTCATTTATTATCTACATTGCGGTTTAATTCAACACTTTACCAAACAGTTACATTCAATAATGTCAAATCACTAGTTCCTGTTTTTACTCCACCTCATTCATAAACCTGTTTCTTAAAATGAATTATTGCAACAGTCTTTCTCTCAATACACACATAAAAGTATACTCTCTCTTTCTCTCATCGTCAAGATCGTATTTGGTGATCACTTCTTTGAAAAGATTTAGGTATCCTACAGAGTACATAGCAAGAATAAGTTTTTTTTTTGGCCACCAAATACTGTCTTTCGAATCAGCGAACCCGTATAAGGACCGGCTCGGGTACACTCGGGTGCATTCCCACCTTTGGTGTCTTTGAATCAAAAGTACTTTAAAGACACAGAAGTGTATATGATTTTTATGTAGAGAAAAAAAATTCTAAAATAAATCGATTATGAATCATGGTAAAATAGAAAATAAAATCTTTTTTACTCGAGGTATATTTAATAATTTCACGCAGTATATGAACGTAATTAATTGGAAATATGTTAGGAAAGTTAATACACTGATTATAATCTTATACAGGAAATTTTGTCTAATAAATATCAGCACATAAACTTTCTAAACAACGTGATTACGAATTAATTATTTATATTACTCGAATAATTTTATTTAAATTAGGTCAGGGATTTTAATTAAATATTTTTGCATTTTTTTTAGTGTGATGAATTCAAAAAACAAAAAATGCAGGTTGTGATGTCTAATTTAATCCAATGAACATTAAATTTATCAACTTCAACAAAAAAAAAAATCATATCATCAACAAATACAACCACGATGATTTCAGCAATCAAAAATTCTAGAATCAATGTTATCAAAGAAATGCAAAAAACTTTCTTGCAATCTTAATTGACGATGCAATTTAATGCAATATGCTATTAACTCGAGCAATTATAATTGACAAAATTGAAGATAGTTTAATCAAAATTTGAACTTTCCTCAGTCACAGAGATTCGAAAACGAGGTGCACGTTTAATTACCGATGTTCATTTTGCGTGGGTTTTGGGTTGCACTGCTGCACTGCAGACTCGAATCCCGGTCCGCCCACCCGCATCCGTTGCACTGGCCTACGTGGAAAGAAGGTGCAACGGACGTTTAAACCTTCCTAAGTTTTCTCTATACATACATACAATCTATATCTGTATCTATAAACATAATATCCGTAAACTACAAGGTATCAAAAAAGTACCTAATCGTGTTTTAGGTGGGGGTATTACTTCAATAAAATAATTTTCTATTCTGATTGAGTTCCACATTAACAAAAACATTTCTTTTCTTTGACTATCTTACTTCTCTCTTCGTTTCAAATATTTTTTTATCCAATTAGCATACGTACTTCTCTTTCAACTCATTGCTTTCAAGCTACGTAATCGACATTCTCGAACTGTATGAACATTGTCGAGAGGATCGAAAGGTAGATTGAAACTTTTAACCAGTTTCACCTGATGCTTTCCTTTTCTCGTACAAACGTACACACATATCTTTGTAAGAAAAAAATAAATTAATAAATAAAGAAAAGAACAAAACAATGCGTTACATTTGATTGGATTACTCCAATGAGTTAAATTAAAAATAACTCATTGATAAAATAAAATAAAATACAATTATAATAAATCAAATCATAATAAAGATTAATAACTTAAAAAAATGTTGATGAATAAAGGATTAGGCCCAAAAAAAGGGGTATAGCATAGGTCCCCTTGATATTTGCGCCACTGCATGTAAAATGAAAAAATATTTGACAGAAGTGGGGGGTGGTGGGATTGAGGAGGGGGGGTATCAACGACGAGAGTCTCACTCCGTTGCTTTGGTGCCGAAGATAACCGAAGATGACCGAACATAGCAAATGCGGATCAACCAATCCCCGTCGAACCCGCTTTATGCTACACGCCAGTACGCGCCGAGACTGCATTGAGTGCATGTGTGTTTTATCGATACGTGGTTTGTTTTTATTATTTGTTTGTTTTTTTTTTTTTATATCTCCGTTCGTACTAAATTCCGTACGGTTTCGCGTGTGTATGTGTGTGTGTGTTTGTGTCATTCTTTTTGATATTATCAATTTACTGTGATTTTTTATATAAAAAAAAAAGAAATAAAATGAAAATATAAATGTTTTTTTAATAATTATTATTATTATGATTAATTAGATAATTTGTTATAGTTTTTTTTTGGTATGAAACACAGATAGTAAATTTTAAATGGTTTTATGTTTAAATATATGTGTGTGTGTGTGTGAGTAAAAAGGAAGATAAGTGTGTTAGTGTTGGTAATCTGGAGATGAAGAGTAAAGAAGAAACCACATTACTGAATTGAAAGGAAAGAACGAATTGATCGTCTGAGAAAGATCTCATCACCATGGCGCCCCCAGACAGACAGAGACCGCCTCGCCCTGGTTCAGGTCTCAGCCTTTCTGTTCTTGGTAAGAAAGAAACTCGTCTTCCTGATCCTTTAAAAGAATTTTCTATTCATTCAAATAAAAATAAAATCCTCGTTTCACATCATTCGAGTGAATGTTAAACATACTTTTCTTCAATATTTTTTTGTACTTCTGCATTCCTTTTTTGTATTTCTTTTATCCATTCATTCGATTTGGAATCTTGATGGTTTCAAGATTAAAGATTTATTGTGTTATTTAAGTAAACAGTATAAATATATTCAATATTTTTTATCGTAAATAAATCAATCTTGATAAGTAAATGCCATTCATTTGAGATTAGATCGGTTGGAATGATTTCTGTTTGGGATATCGGATTAGTTACGAACTTGGTCACACTGTAAACTTAAAATACATGGTTGATTATTTCTTTTTTTTATATATTAAATATAATAGAGTATACAGTTTCGAGATAAGTTTATATCGTAAATATAAATAATACTTCCCCATTTTATTTATTATATTATTAATAATAATAATTAATACAATTTTATATTATTGTTAATAATTAATACAATTTTATATTATTATTAATAATTAATACAATTTTATATTATTTAATTAATAGAAAATATTTCTGTTTCATTGTGTGTTTTAAATATCCATTATTAAACATTGACTTTTTTTTTGTTCTTTTAACTATGAAGGACAGGATTGAATATATTAAATCATATATAAGTTTATATTATAATTAAAATTATTAAAAATAGAAGAATGTAACTTGTAACTGCTGTAATCCACAAACGAACGTAGAAAACCAAATTTGGTTCATACGAAGAGTTGATTTTCTTTAAAAAATTATTTGACAATAAATTCGAGTGCATTTCTTTCAACCTCAATTTGTTTTCAAAGTTTGCAATTTATTTTTCTATTAAAATAAAAACCTAGTAAGATATAAACTTGAATTTTTCATTTACGAAGTTTTAGATTTTCGTTTAGAATTCATCAATTACACGAACACACTCTTTACAACCAATAAATTTATCGAACTTAGAATTAGCCTAAAGGTGGAATTACAAGCATTTTTTTTGTAAATTTTTTTATTAAATAGGATTTTTTTTTAAATTAAAATTTAGATTTATTTCGCGATATTTGCTTGACGATATTCTTTGTTTTTTTTATGTTCGATATGTGTTTGTAGGAATGGTATAAAAAGAAAAAAACTAATATGTAAAATAGGTCCTACCGTGTAGAATAAAAAGTGAAATAAACGTATGGTCAGATTTAAAACGCTTCAAGTGCATTACGTATAATTTATATCTAACTTAAAACCGGTTTTAGCATGGTTTATTTGTACGACGGTACGTCTAAGACGACGACAGAGGCCGGTTGCTCCCATGCTTCGTTAAACTGTATTTTAAGTTTAAGGTAAACGTTAAAATACCCACTGTTAGATAGTACTATATTTAATGTTATTTTCAATCATTCTTTCAATAACCTTATTGTTATTTTTTAGTCTCTGTTGTTGCAGTAATTATTGTTGGGATATAAGTAATTATTGTTGTGAGTAATTATTGTTGTTTGTGGTAGGCAGAGTAACGATGATTCGTTTAAATTTTAGAAATTAATATATATATATTTATTAAATATTTTTTTAAAAATATATATTATAATAATAATAATTAAAATATTAATAAAGTAGATTTCAAAACAATAATAGTATTAAAATAAATGAATAATATTTGAAATAGTAGATTCCATAAAAATAATTAAAATATTTAAAATAGTAGATTCCACAAAAATAATTAAAATATTAAAAAATAAGATTTCAAAATAATAATAGAATTAAAATAAATTAAAATATTTAAAATAGTAGATTCCATAATAATAATTGAAACATTAAAAAGTTAGATTCCAAAACAATAATAGAATTAAAATAAATTAAAATATTTAAAATTGTAGATTCCACAAAAATAATTAAAATATTGCAAAATTCGATTTCAAAGCAATAATAGAATAAAAATAAACTAAAATATTAAAAATAATAGCTTCCACAAAAATAAATGAAATATGAAAAAATTAGTTTACACGAATAATATCATTGAAAAAATAAATATATTTTATAGAAAATTTGTTAAATAAATTTGTCTTCATAAGATTATTCAGTTTAATATTCGTGAATGGTGATTGTAAGATTTCTAGCTCACCGTTCTCCTTTATTTCTTAGAAAACTCGTTCGCGATTTGGTTGCTTGCGGAATCGTTCGTGCTATGAAATGATCGAAACGAGTAGTAAACGTGTTTAAAATCGCGTGATACTCGAATATTATCAAAGGTGCGATTGAAGAGGTCTCTCTCGAAGAGAAAACTTTCTCCAACATGAAAAAGAAGAAGAAGTAGTAGAAGAAGAAGAAGATGAGAAGATGAATTCTTCAAATCTTTCAGACTCTTTTTGATAATCGTGGATTATATCGTGGATTAAAATGTTTTATAAAATCTTTAACATAATCTTCTTCATTTTCAATGCTGTTAATTGAAAAAAAAAATGAAGAAAAATGAGGAGAACATTTTGTTTACATTTTTTTTACATTTTTTTTGGTTTATCTTCCATAAGCTACTCGATGAATTACTTTCTCCATTCTGAGTCATTCTACAAGTATTATACGTAACAGGTATATAAATGTGTTAAACATTCGAAAACATAAATCGAAAGAAGAAAACAATCCTATGGGGAAACAAAATTTGTTCATTTAAAATACATTCTTCTCCCCTGATTCACACACCTTGTGAATTTTCACATCTCTATGCGAAAATAATGCAATTTACTTGCTTCGAAACCACGATGATACCTTTTTCATCCTTCTGACCTAATTTTCAATCAAATTTATTTTAATCGTCATTATCTTTCTCCTATATTTTTTTTTTATATTTTAATTATAAACAAAAACCTCGTATATTTTATTTTATATTATTAATTTTACTGCAAGTATTATATTTTAATCATAATTTAAACCTGAACGGGAAAGGGTTCTGAAGTATAATCAAAGTTTGACGAAACTGAAGGCATAGTTGAGATTAGAGTTGAATATTTTTAAATGTGTTTCATGGGTTGGATATTATTTCAATGATTTATTTATATATTTTTATCAATAATATTCATCAATAATATTCATTAATAATATTCATCAATAATATTCATCAATAATATTCATCAATAATATCCATCTGTAATATTCATCAATAATATTCATCAATAATATCCATCTGTAATATTCATTAATAATATTCATCAATAATATTCATCAATAATATTCATTATAAGAATGAAATTGTATGTTTTCTATCAGACAACTCAACAAGAAAAACTTATTATTTAGAATGTACTTGATATATACAATATTATTATAAAATGAGAACTTATATATGTGTGTGTGTGTGTGTCTGCTGTGGTATAATACAACCACCTGTTGCAACCAATCGCATGTCGATGATTGACGCTTACCTTTCAGACCGTAACGTAGTATATTTTACGAGTATTGTGATTACGTTTCCTGTGCGGTTCATTCAGTTTTTTTTCTTTCAGTCTATCTGTCTATCAAAAATATATATAAAAAAAAGAACAAATAACAAATATATAGTTTATTTATTAATCATTTAAGGAAAATCATTTCCTTTTTAAATAATAATTAACCATTCAAATATTTTCATTTAATAAAATACTCTGATAATAATTTCTTACAAAATTCCTGCATTTTTCCTTATTCCCTTGGAATAATATATTATTTATTTACCTAAATGTGTTTTATTTAATGGTGTTAATCTTAATTATTAAAACAAGTTATGATTTGTATCAAAGTGTTTTGACATTTAATTATTTTCCAAAAAAAATTGAATTGGGAGTGGATTTCTGCAATCAATGACTTGAATAAAATCATTAAAAAGTTCTAGTTTTTTGGGAAAGAGATAGATCTTGAGTAGAAGATCAAAAGGAACTTTAGACGAGGCCAACGGACTTGTTACTCTCCCGCGTGTATCGGCTATTAAACTTGGTTGCAGGTTTCTCAGAATGGACGTACCAGACAAGACTGGTAGGACTGGTGGTGGTCACTGTGTTCGAACCCTCCGTCTATTCTTACTCACGTTTACAACATGCAACACACTTATAAGAAATTCTCTAACACATCTTTATTCTTTCTCACGTCAACCTCGTGTCTTCTCTTCTGTGAGTCAGAAAAGCAGTTCGGGGTAACGAACAGGTTTCTTCTTTTCTAGTCCTTTAACCCTTCAAGAAACATTCTACAAAAATCTATTCCAATCCATGGATGAGAAAATATTTCATCTTTAGAAAAATATTATCTCATACCTTTGTCCCACTTTTTCCTTTGAATAGTTCAGTCATTTACTTTGAATCAAATGTTACAATAATTGGATTTTATTAATTATTAGATTAATAATACAAATTTATTTTATTAATGATTATGTCTACGATTATGGACTTAATTGTGTAACACAGCCAAGAAGTATACGCAATTCTATAATAAATTAATCATACGACAAATAATAATAACAATAATAAATATAAAACAAAAGAATACAATTCTTAGACCCAATTCTTTTGAATATAAGTCGAGATCAATTTCAAACTGACAAGGTCAAGTGACAGTTTGAAATAAATTATTCCAATAATCAATCAATCGATCATCGTCATCGTTTCGTTAGAATAATTATTGTACATGGAACTGTAATAGAAAATAATGTCCAACCAATATGAAAAGAATGACATGAAAATAGGGTCAAGAAGATAAATTACACTTGCTGTTTATATTTTATTTTATTCAATTGCATAAAATATTTACACAGCATTGTAATGCAAGTGCATTAACAATAAATGTATTTTTATAAAAAATCTTTAGTGTAAATGATTCGAGGTTTCAGGTTGGGTAGAAGAGTTCATAAGGTCGGTTTGTTCTCACAATAGTAACACCTAAAGTACCGTTGCTTTACATCTACAAATAACTTCACTTTTTGTTGCTTTTGTATATACACAGTAAGACCCCGTTTAACGCTGTTCAATAAAATGCAAGGTAGTAATTGAATTCCACAAGAGAAATAAAAATGTTGTAGATTTTCCTGACAAAGAAAATTAAATGCAATTTGAGTGTAGATTTTTCTTGAAACTTTGTATATTTCTATTGATTAGTAAAATCTATTTCATAGAACCATTTGTTACTTTCTAAGATGTTGGTTAATGGAATTTTAATAAATAAATGAACTTACATTTATACTTGAACATTTGTTGGTAGCTTGAAGTTTAACAGCTGTTGTTAAATATTGAATAGATTTATTTGAATTTTTGGGGGTTTATTGCAACGTTAATGAAAATATATTTGAATACCCGGAAAAGAGGGTAAAGTTTCTCTTTCTTTCTATCTTTCTTATTTCTCTTATTCGTGTTTTCTACGATTTCGAAGCACGTATTCGTACAGTCTTATCTACAAAGTATTATCGTGTTACAGCAGTGGTGAGCTGCATGTTTTATCTTCTTAGAAACATACACAGGTAAGTTTAGGTTTTCTTTTTCAGATAAAACCGTACAAGAAAGATAGACTTAAGTTAATCAGTCTAATCTATCGCGAACGTAGCTAATCCTCCCCCCTATTAGAAGTTTAGTATAATATATTTCATGTCTACTATAATCTAACATTTTTTTCACTTAAAATACGATAAAATACTAAAATATATTTTTTTTTTTATGTTCTCTTTTATTAAATTTAGATAATATTTAATCTTATCGTTCCTATTTATTTCTAAGTTAAGATTTTATTAAATAAAATTATCTAAAATAAACTTAAATAATCTTTTTCTTTACCTTCTAAGTATGAATTTTAATTTTAATTCCATATTTTTTATTGAACGTTATTTTTTTCTTAAAAAGAAAATGTTTGTATTGGCAAGAGTTTAATATTAAAAAATTAAAAATAAATAGGGAAAGACTAATTAAATATTAATTTGGAAGTGTTTTACTTAAAATTGTAAACTGGGTGAGAGACAAACTTATAGAAATGGTTTTATCCAAGAAAGATCTTTCTGCTGACCGATTTATCCTCGTTGCATCCTCAAAACTTGCGATGAGAGCAGAACGAACGAAGCCTTAGGCTAACAAGAACACCGTCTGCAGGCTAACTTTCTCTCACTCTCGAGTGTACACTGCTATCGAATGAATTTAATGTTTTTAACTCGTTCTCTTCTTCAAGATTATTTTGTTTGAAGATTTTTAATCGTTACTGTTTCCTATCACGAGAAAGGTTCATCGAACGGAACCATAGACAAACACAGGAAGTCTATTAAATTTCGACTGCAGGTGTGTTTTTTTTTTCCTTTCACAAATTTAGAATTGAATTGAATTAACGATTATACAATTAAAACACGATTCTAATCTATTTCACACTTCGTTTAACACACACACACCACATATTTCAAAAGTTACATCTTTTTAGAAGTGTATTTATTATTGAGTTGGTTTTTGTTTTAATTTAGTTTATAACAAAGACTTGCAAATATATTATTTTAGACTAAAACAAAATTATGATTCAAGATTAATATTAATTAAATTAAAATAATAATTAATAATTATTAATTAATTAATAGTAGTTAATATTATTATTTATTATAATTATTTTAGTTATTATTATTATTTATTATTATTATTTAGTTATTATTATTATTTTAGTTATTATTATTATTTAGTTAATATTATTATTTAGTTATTATTATTATTATTTAGTAAAGTACGAGTTCACTTTTAGTGGACCAATAAACGAACAGTTAAATTTAAATATTTCAATTAAAAAATTCTTCTACTAATACATAAAAGAAAAATACTCAAAAAGTTATTTTACACTTCTTATAAGCTTAAGAATATTGACTGTAATTATTAAAGGACCGAAATTAATCGTGCATCTAAGATTACTATATTTGACAATTTTTTTTTAATATTACTAATACACTCTTAAGTATCATTTATATATTTTTAGATAACTAAAATATTAAAGTATCAAATATAAGCAAAGATATTTCAAAATTCCATCCCTTACACGAGTAAATAAAAGATAACAGTCAAATCATTCTGATAATGGGTATCTGTCCAGTATTTGATCTTTTACCTTATGCATATTTATCTTTTATACTTAAATAATAATTTCTGCATAAAAATAAATATCTAGAATCAATTTGAAAAACTCATTCCAAGATAACAACGTTAAAATCACATTTTTATTTTTAGACTTGCCTGTAAGAAAACTTATGCTTCCAAATAACTTGAAATATTCAAAAGTAAAATAAGATGAAAATTTCTAAAGTTATTTTTAGTTAGTTATCTATTTATCTAAACATATATCTATCTATCTATCTTTTTCTCATGAGTTTTAATCGCGACTTTAACTTACACAAGTTGTTCAGTTCTTACTGAACCCAAGCACCTTATATTCTCAAACACTACCACATCTTATTTTATCGTGGTCGTCTTTCGAACGGTAACCGAGTGTGTGTGTGTGTGTTGTTCACTTCGAGAAAGGAGAAAGAGAAAAAGAAAAAGGGTTGGAAGGGAGAGAAACAGAGATAGACTGATTCCATGGCCGATTTAACGAGTCTCCTTAACTTGGACCAGTGTTGAACAACTTCTGAGAGATACACACTGTAAATTCTCTAAGAAGAATTATTCAATTATTTATTTGTTCCTTCAAACATTTTTTAGTTAAACTTGCTTTTATAAATAATCAGAATACTCAAATCCTAAGACTGGTGTGAATTATAAATTGTATGGGATTAATTATTAAATTATTTTATGACTCAAATTAACTCACACTTGATTTACAAATGTTGAGATGAGATTTTTTAGTTAAACTTGCTTTTATAAATGATCAGAATACTCAAGTCTCAGAACTGATATGAATTATAAGTTTCATGTGTATGGGATTAATTATTAAATCATTTTATGACTCAAATTAACTCACAATAGTAAAACTAGGTATACTAAATTTGATAATACGAAATGAAGAAGGGTTTGCTAGAAGAGAAGAATCCAACAAAATGCTAAGAAACAGATCAAAAATGCACATAACAGAATAAATTTTAGTCTTCTATACGATGGGGTACCCTGATAGTAAAATTATGTTGATAAGATTGCTAATATTTTACTAAAATGCTTAACTTAAATGAGAAAAGAAGGAGTTAGAAGAAGGTAACACATCTAACATTCGATTCCTACCACTGTCTTTGTCCTGAACTCAGTGGAGCGTCGTAAGGACAACAAAAAATGGGGAAAAAAGGAGGGAAACAGAAACTGCTAAAGGCTAGGTACAGAGAAAGAGAGAAAGAGAGACAAGTTTAGCACGGAAGCAAGACGTACTTACTTCCTTCGAGCTCTTTACGTCTTTGAGTGCGTTGACCTAGCTTACGGTAAGCCAGCCCCGAGTGGAATTGCACCTGCCTACCTGTGTGTGCATTTACCTTACCAGGATAGGAGGTCGTGAGACCCGAATTACCTACCAACCTACCCACCCTTCACCTCCTCCTCTACCTCCACCTCTCAACCCTTTCTTTACTCTTAATTCCCCCTACGATCCCTTATTCTGATCCTCTCATTCTGAAGAAGAGAAATGATTTTTGAAAAGCAAGCTTATCGTGGTGATGAGCTGGTTATTGTTGGATTTATTCGATAAAATGGATAAACGAGGTGAATGATGCAAATGGAAGACTCGAGAAAAGGTGCCTAATGTACTTAAAGGATTCTAGAAAGTGAGGTCATGACGGGAGCTCTTTCACGTGTATGCTTGTCCTCTCTTCACGATCACCCTCACGTATTTACCTACCTATACTCACGTAAATTGTACGTGAGACCCACGTGTAACGTGACTTTGCAACTATCTGTTTAGTCTGTTTCACTGTTCTGCAACACGTTCTTCTCTCACATCAGATCTCCGTGATGCGTTCGACCTCGTTAACTCATGTGCGACCCTACTACTACTACTACTACTACTTATTATTATTCTCTTTATTCCTTTATTCATTTAGAGAAATATACTATCTTATTTGACTTATCAAAACTATGTATAATGTTCATATTATACGAATTTTTTATTATTATTATTTTATTTTATTTTATTTTATGGAATACACTCCCCATAGTTCAGACAAGTAAGAATTTTGATAGAATGTTATTCCCATATGACAGCGATAAATTTTAAAAGGTTGAGAATGTAGTTTACATTAAGAGATGCATAATGCATTTATTGGAAAGTGTATGCAATTTGCATGAAAAATACAAATGTGAAAATAAAAATAAATCGGGTTTTCCAGTGAATTTTGACTTATATTTTGGAAACTAATAGGTTTTGGTAAGAAATTTACTAAGAATAATTTGTTTTTTATGAAATTTCATTTAAAGTGGAAAAAGTAAGATATATCAAATTGAAATAGTTTATAAAACGGTTTATAAATACTCGAGTGTTTGAAAAATAAATCTAAAGAATAGAGTGGTAACTAGCCGAGATGTAATCGAATCAAAGATGCATCATTGTGAGATAAATCCGACACTTAATTATATTTTAAAATTCTTTTCAGTTCTACAGATGCAACGAAAGTTATTCGTGTGAATTATAAACGCGTATCGTACAATGACCGGTTGACAAAATTCTACAACGTTACGAATACTAATTCGATTTTTTATTGAAAATTATTTATGTAATATGTGTAACGCAAAACCCTACCACATCGAGGTTAAATGTTAAAAAGGTTCAAAATTATGGTCAGCTTACGTTTAGATGTACTTTGTCCTTGTATCCAATGCTGCATATTCATATCCATAACTGCACTGTATCCATATATGCACTACACAGACTCACTCACATATGCACTTCACTTGTATAAGAAAGAAAACACGTACACGCAAGGCGAAATAAAAGATATACTTAAAATAATATACTTTAAATAATATTCTTGTTATTCCTTCCGACGCTCGAAGAAGACTAACGATAATTATAAAAAATAGTTACGAATACATACGACATTTACCGAACATACACGAAGATTAATAACAAATCAAACGACGAAATAACAATGTTTAGTTGTCGACAAAGACCGAGGATTGACGGAGAGAGACGAACGTAAAAAAAAGATTGAACGTTCAACTAAGCCGGGAGTAAAGGAATGTTTTTCTTTGAATTTCATATCTAACGAATTTCCTAGAATTCACCGAGAGATGTAAACATAACCGATGCTTTAACTCGGTTGACTTGGATATACACCTTCGTCTATCTTTCTCTTAATACTTTCAATACGTATGGGATTATTACTATGTTTCTGTAAAGCTGACCTAATTTTCTATCGTTGACCTATTTGTCTCAGCAGTGAGATACTTTAAGACAGCTGTTATCTATTTCTAATGATAGATTTTTATTTTATTTCTTAATATAAGTGGTTCGAATAAAACTATTAAAGTTTTTTATTCGAAAGTTGTTTACAAGATTATCGGAAGGGATTAATTCTATTATTTCGAATATTATTCTCGTTAAACTAATACCACTTCTAAGAAATCTTATTCTATAAGCATGTGCGTACCTACACGATTAAATCTAACAGCAGATTAATCCCCTCCGATAAACATGTAAACAACTTTCGAAAAAAAAACTGCCAAAGATGATATCGAGCCAGTCTAACAATGGATTTCGAGGAGGAAGGTACGAAAAACTTATATTTATTACATTTCAATTAAAATACTTATATTCTATAATACTTTAACAATTATTTAGCATATGTCTACTACTCGAATGCACCCTTCTTATATTTAAGAATGCTCTAATACGAATGCTTTGATTGAAACATTACATTATTTCTAAAGTAATTCAAAATACAAAATCATTTCGATATCTTTTTATTTAATATGTTTTTAGATAAATTCTACGAGCCAGACCTCAAAACTGGACTGAAATAATAATTAAAAAATGCATTAATAATTTTAACTCCTTTCAGATAAATCTTTAGTTAATTAAGACGTGTATTCACGCACATGCACATAAAATAAGATTTCTTAGAAGTGGTGTTAGTTAAACGAGAATAATATTCGAAATTAATACAATTAATCCCCTTCGATAATCATGTAAACAACTTTCGAAAAAAAAACTTTAATAGCTTATTTCAAATCAGTCTAACAGTGGATTTCGAGGAAGAAGGTACGCATAACTTATATTTACTACATTTCAATTATAATATATATTTTCTCTAATAATTTAATAATTATTTATCATATGTCTACTACTCTAATGCACCCTTCTTATATTTAAGAATGTTCTAACTCGTATACTTCGATTTAAACATTACATTCGTTCTAACGTAATTCAAAATACAAAATCATTTCGATATCTTTTTATTTAATAGGTTTTTCGATAAATTCTACGAGCCAGACCTCAATACTAGATTGAAATAATAATTAAAAAATGCATTAATAATTTTCACTCCTTTCAGATGAATCTTCTGTTAGATTTACACATGTATTCACGCACATGCACATAGAATAAGATATCTTAGAAGTGGTGTTAGTTTAACGAGAATAATATTCGAAATTAATAGAATTAATCCCCTCCGATAAACATGTAAACAACTTTCAAAAAAAAAACTTTAATAGCTTAATTCGACCCAGTCTAACAGTGGATTTCGAGGAGGAAGGTACGCAGAACTTATATTTATTACTTTTAAATTATAATATACATTTTCTATAATAATTTAATAATTATTTATCATAAGTCTACTACTCTAATGCACCCTTCTTATATTTAAGATTTTTTTAACACGTATACATTGGTTTAAACATTACAGTCGTTCTAACGTTGTTCCAAATATAAAATAGTTTCGATATCTTTTTATTTTTATATATATTTTCAGATTTAAATTAAATCATCGTTGTTATTTCAATTCTACTCGGATTTACTCCTCGTTTTCATTTAATCATTTTGTATTCACACTTTCTTTCTTCGTCAGATATTTTATTCGAATGTTACAGTCTTAATGATCTTCACATCCCTCCTGGATCTTCAGAAGCAGTTAAATAATTTTTTTAATAATTGATTTAATAAAAATAAGTGATTCATAAATATACTTATTAATTATCTAGATATTAAGAAATAAAATTAAAATCTATTATTACAAATAGATAACAGCTGTCTTAAAGTATTTCACTGCTGAGACAAATAGGTCAACGATATAAAAGTAGGTCAGCTTTACAGAAACATAGTAATAATCCCATACGTATTGAAAGTATTAAGAGAAAGATAGGCGAAGGTGTATATCCAAGTCAACCGAGGTAAAGCATCGGTTATGTTTACATCTCTCGGAGAATTCTAGGAAATTTATTATATGTGAAATACACAGAAAACATTCTTTAACTATTGACCTAGTTAAGAGTTCAATGTTTTGTTTACGTTCGTCTGTCTCCGTCAATCTTCGGTCTTTGTCGACAACTAAACATTGTTATTTCGTCGATAGATTTGTTATTAACCTTCGTGTATGTTCGGTAAATGTCGTATGTATTCGTAACTATTTTTCATAATAATCTTTAGTCTTCTTCGAGCATCGGAAAGTGAAACAATAATATTAAGAATATGACATTTATTTCGTGTCACGTATACGTGTGTGCGTGTTTTCTTCCTATGCAAGTGAATTGCATACGTGAACGAGTGTGTGTAGTGCATGTATGGATACAGTGCAGTTATGGATATGGATAATGCAACATTGAATACAAAGATAAAGTTAGTCTAATGTAAGTTGAGCAAAATTTAGAATCTATTTTACCATTTGATCGTACGTAATAAGTTTAGTATTAAAAATACTTCAATAATTTTTGATACAAAATCGAATAGGTATTCGTAACGTTGTAGAATTCTTTAACCAGACACTATATGCACAAATTCATAATTCACACGAATAACTTTCGTTGCATCCATAGAACTAAAAAGGATTTTAAAATATGAATCAAGTCTCTGATTTATCTTACAATAAATTTATTGAGTTGTATAAATATTGTAAAATTATTATAAAAAAATACTTAAAGTTATTTATTATCATTTCAGATCTGGCACAAATTCGTGCACTGGTAGAATCAACAGGAATGCTAGGAGGTTTGACTTGTCCATCCTGCGAGATGCCTTTCGACAAAGGGAAAAAACGTCGCCTGATTGATTCATGTGGCCACGAAAGGTGTTATTCTTGCCTATTCCGTAGCGAAGCTTGCCCACTGTGTTTGCGAGCTGAACAGCAACAACGTGCTGATCTCAACGACGATGAAGGTGAAGAAGAAGATGAAGAAGAAGAAGAAGAGGAAGAGGATGAGGAAGGCCTTGAAGGTGGACCCTTTGGTGATGAGTTTGTTGTTGGTTCTATGATAGAACAAGGGTCTACTCTTTTACCTATGGATGGTGGTGGTAATGGTGGTAGTTGGATTGATGATTCATCTACAGTCAACTCTCTTTGCGGCAGCCCAAGGCCACGCACCAAACTCACCACCACCAATCGTACTAATTTACCGCCTAGGGCAACAATTCACGTAAGTGATTATTAGGAATTTTTATGTTTTACAACAACACAGGGATGTCCAACTAGAACTTTCCATTAAACTCTCTGCAATCTATGAGATTACATAATAAAATATATTATTTTTAATAACCAATTGATTTAAGATTAACAAATAATTTCTCTTATTAAACAAATGTGAAATATGTTTTAAAGAAATGAAGGATTTTATATCATCCATGGGAATCATATAATTAAAGTATTATATTTTTAATAACCACTTGGGTTAAGATTAGAAAATAATTGCTTTAATAAACAATGTGTGAAGTATATTTTAAAGAAATTCAGAATTTTATGTTAAGTTGATTTTAGTTACAATGTGAGTTGTGTAAGTTGGACAACCCTGCTTTAGGATAACAAACATAGCCTGAAGGTTTCAGTCGTGTTGCTGAACTGTTCAACTGATTATTAGGTTTACTGGTTTGGAACGTGGAATTTTAGAGAATAACAAGTAGGCTCATTTTGGTATATAAATTCTATTTTATTTAAATGAGGAATACATAATTTATTTTTCCATGGTAGAGGAGGGTTGGGGGTATATTTCAAAATTATTAAATAATATAAAATAAATAAATAGAAAAATAATATAATTTTAATCGTATTTAATTTGAAATAAAAGTAACAATCTTTAAGATTAAAATAAAATGTTTCAATGTAAGATTGAGAATAAAATATTGTTGATTATTCTTCGTTGGAGAATGAATTAAATGTTTCAAGATTAAAAGTAGTATTCTTAATGTTGTTTTCTTATTGTACAGCAACGAGATAATCTGACCAGCAACGTTTCACCTGGAGAGCTTGGTAAAAGTTCAAAAAATAAAATCAACTCACCTATGAGCTTCTCGCATACTCGACAAAAACCTCAAATGACTCAAAGTACGTACGAAAGTTTAGAAAATAAAAAATATTTCTTGTGTTTTTCTTATTAACTTTTCTATTTTAATTAATAATTAATTTATTTATTTTGCATAATCAATCGTTTGGATAAATTGTAATTAAAAAACAAAACTACACTCCCAAAAAGCTCATAGTGTTTAATAAAAAGTAATATTAATTGTATAAAAATATTTGTTAGGTTGTCCTACACCACCTAATCAACGAAGAAGATTCTTTTTGAACCCAAAAGTATTAAGAAGTTCATTTGGACCTCAACGATCTTCGAGACGTGGAACTTCTTCACCTGAACCACCAACGACTGATAATCCTTCTGCACTGTCAGGTACAAAAATAATTTATTCTTTAACATTAAAAAAAAAGACAAAATCATATAAACTAAACTATAATATTAATACATTATTATTATTATAATATTATTACAATTATAATAATTACAATAATATTAATACATTATTATTATTATAATATTAATACAATTATAATAATTACAATAATATTAATACATTATTATTATTATAATATTAATACAATTATAATAATTATAATATTAATACAATTATAATAATTACAATAATATTAATACATTATTATTATTATAATATTAATACAATTATTATTATAATAATATTAATACAATTATAATAATTATAATAATATTAATAATTACAATAATATTAATACATTAATATTATTATATTATATATAATTAAATATATATATTATAATTATATATAATTATATATAATATAATAATATTTAATATAATAATATAATAATATTTTTTAATATAATAATATTGAAATAATCTTTCTTGAATAAATAATCCTAATATTTATCATTCCCAACAATTTTCCAATTATTTAAATCATTTATCATTAAATTATAATAAATAATATCTAACTTTAATGTCTATCATTTTCAGCAATATCTTAATTATTCAAATCCAATTTATTTAAAAATTATAATAAATAATACTTTTAAAAAATAATAATTTTTGTTATCCTATTAAAATAAAATACACATACAGCATGGATGGTATCATCCTGGGAAGGAAAATCAAGATGGCCAGGTCTCGTACTAGGAAAAATCAAATCCTTATGGAGTAACAGTCAAGGAACAGCAAACGATGGACTTAATCAACTAATCGATTCTTCCAATAAACTCACAGGCAGGAATTATTCTTACCAGTGTGCGCTTCTCTCTTTACTCTTTAAGCCTTGTATTTGTATGTGTTCTTCTATGTAATCTGTTACAATGTAATGATGTTGTTAAAGGTTGTGTGTTCCAAGAGTTCAACGATTAAATAGAATCCTTGAAAGTAATTTAAACAAAGTATGAGATTGTCCGGAATGTTCATGCTGAGTTGTTTTTTATGAACACCTATTTAATTTAATAACATTTTTTCATTTATTTAAATTGTAGGAAATTTACAGGATTTTATTAAAAAATAAAATCTATTATTTTTGCATGAAGTTGAAAATGATTTGATTTAAAGTCAAATATGCATTGTTTTGTTTAATCATTTGTGGACATTTTAATTTTAATTCAATTATTTTCTTTCCCTCATAGAAACCCTCGACACGAATTTATTTCCGGACAATTTGGGATAGTAATCGTAATTTGTTGAACAAAAAAAACAATTCTATTTAATTTATTGTCACAGCATGATTACTCACAGCATGGAGATTTATGTTTCTTCTCCTAGCACAGCAACGATTTTTTTAATGAATTTTCTTGAACAATTTTCTGGTGCACGTCAATGAGAGAAGAAGAACGACGACTCTGTGTTTATTTCATGACCTGTAAATAATATTTTTAGGTTGATGCAACTTGGATAAATTGCATCGTGTCTTCTCTTAATCAGTTTTTCTAACAAAACTTTATTTTATTTAATTTCTATCATTAATTTAACAAATATTATTTAATCTTGTTTTAGATGACGAAGGTGGTTGCGTGAAACCGTTGTCTTCCAAAACTCGGAAATCCTCTCAATCAGATCTTTACATGAGATTGGGTTTATTGCTTGGTGGTAATCATGGTAGAGATAATTCAGTTGTTGATACGGTGAATTATTTTACTGGTGCATCAAATAGAGTTGCTGCTAGTTCTGGGATACAAAGGTAAATAAACCCATTAAATATAAAAATCCTAACAAATTATTTATTCTCTTTAGGAGTGTAAACATGCACTCTTAAATAATAAAAATAAAAATAAGAAAATACAATTGTTTTATGGGGGTGAAGAACTATTTATTTTTATTGAATTTAATTTTATTTAAAGGATAAACCCCATTATTACAGAAAAAATAACTCAAATTTGAAATGAATCAAATTAACTCACTGTATAAACTACCCAGTTAACACAAAACATTAATATGACGTTAATATGACGTTAATATGACATCATTTTTCAAAAATAACATAAATCGAACGTCATATTAACATTTTGTATTAACTAAGTATTGTTTTAAGATAAATAATTACCCAACAATTTGTTTAATATAAAATCCAAATTTTTCAGGCCACCAATGCAAGGCCATGATAGTTCAGCAGCTTCATTCAGTAGTTTAACAAGTTTCGAAACTCAAACTTTGGCATCAACCAACACTAGTCCAGTATCAACGTTGACCGGTACCTCGAGTGAGACCGAAGCTGCTGCTGCTTTACGTGGCACAAATAAACCTAAAAGCAAGATCAAAGGGAAAAGTAAATCTAGAGATTGTGACAGTGCCGGTAGTTTGGTATCGATATCAACATCAGCATCAGCATCTACGTCTATGTCGATGTCTATGTCAGTTTCCGTATCCGGTCTTTCGAACGGTAGTTCGAGTCCACTCACACCAAGAAGACATTCCGTTAATGCCTCGCAAACTAATCAACCTGAGGATGTAATTCAATTTAAAAATAGACGAACTTGCGTTAGAAGATCAGCTAGGGCTGGTAACGTCAAAGGAAGCATCGACCCTAAATGTAATTATTTTTTAAAAATATTTATTTGAGATTAACTCTGGTGGTGGTGGTTTCCTAGAAACCCCAAATATAATTCTTGTTGTAATATTTATTATAATATTGTTAATTATATTTTCATTACAATACGATTACTTTCAGTACGCTTCGTTCAGCATCATGCCACACAATTGACACTGAAACCATTATTCTTTGAAGTTCCTTTACTCGAAACCGAGCCACTATTTACAGGACGCCTATGGCTCCTTCACGAAATATTATCCGTGATAAACAGCTCTAGTCCTGGTATTTTAATATCCGGATCACCTGGTACCGGTAAAACAGCCCTCATTTTGCAATTGGTCGAACACAGTTGTTTTGGAAGACGACGTATCCAACCGGCGGTTCCACCAGAAATCACTGAAGAAATTGAGGAAAGGGATAAATCAAATACCTCTTCGATCAATCTTCAATCCAATATAAGACGTACCAATGAAAAGGTAATCATTTACAATCATTTTACACCTGTAAGGTTGTTTAAACTATGAAGAATTATGATTATGATGATCATTAATTGGTTGTGAAATTCTAGGTTCGTGAATTAGCATCACACGTTGTGGCATATCATTTTTGTCAAGCTGACAACAATAGTACTTGTTTGGTACCAGATTTGATTCATTCATTGGCTGCACAATTATGTCAGGCACCTCAGTTGATTGCTTATAGAGAATATCTTTTATCAGAACAACATCTACAGGGTTCTTTATCGCAAAGAGAATGCACAGTAGATCCAGATCTTGCTCTTTCAAGAGGCATCATCGAACCACTATTAACTTTAAGGAAAGCTAACAGATTACCTGAATCTACAATGGTATGTTTACCATAGTCAACTATAATTCGTCACGTGTTTAACAATAATAAAATTATTTGTTACAATATTTTAACAGGTAATTCTAATAGATGCCGTTTGCGAGGCAGAATATCACAGACCTGACAGAGGTGACACAATAGCATCATTTTTAACAAGACATGCACCTAACTTTCCAAGTTGGTTGAAGGTCATCTGTACGGTTAGAACGCAATTATTGGAATGTGGTAAACAACTTCCTTACACGAGAATTTCCTTGGATAAAATATCAAATGACGTTACTGGTAACAACGTAACCAAGGATTTGTCAGATTACATTGGCTATAGGCTAGCACAAAGTCCGGCTATCCAAACAAACGTAACTGCATCCGTTAATGGAAAAACAGAATCGTCATGTAGTGCTAATCAAACAAGGTTCGCTTCGCATTTGTTATCACTGGCTAGAGGAAGTTTCTTATTTGCTAAATTGACCCTCGATCTTATCGAAAGTGGACATCTCGTTGCTAAATCAGCGAGTTACAAAGTAAGGAATTAATATTTTAATCAGAAATTAATTGAAATTATGTGGTGTTAATTTGAAGATAAAATAATTGTTTTTTTAGGTTCTACCAGTTTCCCTAGCACAAATCTTCCAATTACATTTCAACCTAAGATTTCCTACAGCGACCTCGTTCGACAAGGTCCAACCACTCTTAGGTGTATGTTTAGCTGCATTGTATCCACTTACACTGTCAGAAATTTATTATTCCATTAATTCTTTAATTACCAATCATTTCGTTTCGTGGGAGGATTTCATGCAGAGATTCAAGGTAATTCTATGCAATTTAAATAAATATTTTTCATACTTTATTAATTAATTAATTAATATAAATATAAATAAAATATATTATTGATGTATGGGCATTACTGATGAAAATTAAGGGGTACGTAAGTTTCATATCAAATAATTACACATATGTAACTGGTTTATAATAATTTATTTTAAATAATATATAAACCAATAAGAATTGTTATTGTTTTTTTTATCAGATGCTCTCTGGCTTTCTCGTGAAACGATTAGACAATACTTACATGTTCTTCCACCCTTCGTTCAGGGAGTGGTTAATGAGAAGAGACGAGGGTGAATCTACAAAATTTCTCTGCGATTTGAGACTTGGCCATGCTGCCATTGCATTTAGATTATCTCGTCTACAAGCACCATTGGATGGTGAAAAAGCTTTGGAACTTGGACACCATGTATTAAAAGCTCACGTTTACAGGGGTGTAGCTCCTTGCTGGCCGTCACGTGATTTACAAGTAATTTACACATTAATAATTTATCAAATATGAGTACATATACAACGTGTGTGAATGGGACATTAACTATCGTGATTTGTATCCACTGTGTTAGGCTATTTGGTTAACTTCAGCCACGGAATGCGTCTCCGCTGCACTCTGCACGCTGCGTAATATTTATAGCCCAAACGTTAAAGTGTCAAGATTGCTTCTGCTGGCAGGAGCATCACCTAATCACATAACAGAATATTTAGGCAATGCACCGGTACTTTGTATGTACGCTCACGAAGGTTCTGTTGAGATGGTCTCACTTCTTCTTGAATTTGGTGCCGATGTTGAACTAACTAACAGTCAAGGTTGCACTGCTTTATCACTTGCAGCAGCTCGAGGACATTGTGATGTTGTTAGAAGGTATACATGATTTTAATTATTTATTTCTATCTGTCTATAAACAATCAGAGTTTATTAAACTTGTGAGCTCCGCATCAAAACATCAAATGTTATCGTTAATCTCAGTGCCATAATAATTATCATCATGAAAATGTTGATCAAAGTAGAAAACAATATTCATAATTAACAGATTAGCAGCAGCTGGTGCATCGCTGGGCCACGTGGACATGGCAGGACAGTGTCCATTGGTTCATGCAGCAAGGCACGGCAAATTATCCGTAGTTGGTTATCTCTTGGCATGCGATTGGCTCGTCGTACCCACCGGTGGGGGTAAAGCTATCGAAAATGGATCGTCGTCAGAGATACGAAGAGAAGAAGCTACCCAACAAGCTGTTGTAGCTGCTGCTGCTCAAGGCCATGAATCGATAGTCGAGTATTTGTTGGACATGGCCGAGGTTATAGTTGATTTACCGGATACGTTAATCGGTGAAACTGCATTGACAGTTGCAGCAGCTAATGGTTCAATTACAACGGTATCTGCACTTCTTGCACGTGGTGCAAGCCCATTGGCTGTTAACGCTAAAGGTCTTTCACCGTTGATGCTTGCCGCAAGAGAAGGCCATTGGGGAACTGCTGAAAGACTTTTACAAGGAACATTGTCAAGTAGCACTGATACTGTCCTAGACGATGCATTAACGCTTTTGGATCAACGTGATTTAGCTGGTAGAACTGCATTGATGTTAGCTGCATCAGAAGGTCATGTCAATTTGATTGAACTGTTCTTCGAAAAAGGATCTGCACTCGAAGCTAAGGACAAGGAAGGTCTTACTGCTATTTGTTGGGCTTGTGTCAGAGGAAGACTCAATAGTGTACAAAATCTTCTTGATCATAATGCTGACGTTAACACTAGCGACAATACTGGTAGAACTCCTTTGGATTTGGCTGCTTTTCAGGTACATTTTTTTTTATAAAAGTAGATTTGTCGTTTACATTTGGCCTGAATACAATACCACGTGTCTTACACGTGGTTGTAGGTTTAAGAAGTTAATAAAATTCAATCTCATTCAATTGAATTGAATTATTAATCATTAGATTTATTCTGTTAATTTAGGGTAATCCAAAACTCGTGCAATTGTTACTGGAAAAAGGAGCAGCTATCGAACACGTTGATTTGCACGGTATGCGACCATTGGACAGAGCAATTGGTTGTCGCAACATACCAGTTGTCCAATGTTTTTTACGACGTGGTGCAAAGCTTGGACCAGCTACTTGGGCAATGGCAGCTGGCAAACCTGACGTCTTGTTAATACTATTAAATAAACTTTTGGAAGATGGCAATGTGTTGTATCGTAAAAGTCGTTTGAAGGAAGCATCACATCGGTACGCCTACGCATTGAAAAAGTTTCCAATTTCACCTGAGGAAGATTGTCAAGGACAGGAACAGAATCATATGATGTTGCAGTTACAAAGTTTTGCTCAATTGAAATTAAACTTCTTGCTGAATCTGAGCCGGTGCAAGCGTAAAATGAACGTAAGGAATTTCTTCTTTTATATTATTGGGTACGATGAAATTATTTTGCTGTTCGACAATACTCGACTCACAAATTCAGTGAAAACGTATCTGAAAATACTGAAATATTGTTTCTTCGGATTACCAATTGTTCTGATCAATGGCTCATAGTTTTTGTCAGGGTTGCGTTAGGGGAACATTTTATTTCTTACAAAGATTGTCAAAATTGAATTTGATTTACTTGTTTGTTATAGGAAGCAGAAGAAGCCATTGAACTTGCCGAAGAAGCACTGAAAGTTCGACCAACTTCATACGAAGCTTTTTATGCTCGAGCAAAGGCTCGTGTTGATCTTGGTTTGTTTGAAGATGCCATGTCTGATGTACAAGAAGCACTTCACATAGCACCTGCACAAAATCGACAAGATCGTAGAGTTTTGATAGTTCTAAGAGATGAAATATTGTCACGAATCGATGAAGTCAACACAAACAAAGAATCCAGCAGTGATTGCAATAATCGAACACGTTTTCGTGCTTCTGTTGACACGCTCACGGAATTATAAATTTTGTTTTATGATCTTTTATCAGATTATTCTTGTTCGAGCTATTATTAATTAAACAAATAATTTGTTTTTTAATTTTTATACGAGTCAATTTAATTTTATTTTTTTCATTGAAATGATTTAAGAGGTGCATCAAAGGGAAGATAATGAATCGTATAAATCACCTCTCGGATTATTTATTTATATTTATTTGTTTAAATGATTATAAAATACCCGTTTGTTTTTCTTTTTATATTGAAACAAGGTTCAAGGAGTTTAAAGTGGGCTCGTGTAATTTTTCATTTGAAATTTTTAATTAATATTTTATTTTATTATGTGATAATAATTAATAATATTCTCGTAGAAAAATCACGTTATTTATTTATTTATTTATTTACAAACGGGGATCTATTTTTTTATATTCACTTGAGCAGATTTTCGGGTATCCTTGCATAATTCAGAAACAAAAATTATTTTGGATTATATTTTAAATTATTTTAAACAAAAAACTTATTCACAAGTTTGAAAATAAATGACTCATATAAATTGTAAATTTAAAGAACACCCAATAATAGTTTCGTCAAAAAACGAACTCTGATTAGTGTCGTTTACTCAAAACTCAATGAAACGATGTTAATTTAAATTTAAAAAAAAACACACAAAATAGATGGAAAAACAACTAAGCGTGATTTATTAAGTTATTAAACAATTCGAATTATTTTATTTTTTAATTTGATGCACGTGTGATAAGTGCACGTGCAACTCGCTTTTTTATTTTTTAGTTTTGTATTTTCTATTATTTTCGTACTGATTCGAATTCATATATTTATGGGCGTAATATATATATATTTAAAATAATAAATCGTGACTGCTGTGTTCCTTCTGATTTTGGAACTTTACAGCAAATACATAATTAAGTACTACGATTTAAGTTTTTGATTTAATAAATGAAGAATTTTTACGAACAAATATTATTTGAATTTTATTTTATTTGTTTAGAAAGAAAACAATTTAGTAATTTATAGAAAAATATTTAAACATTTGATATAATTGATATTTTTTTAAAAATAATAAACCCCAGGTCACTTCTAAGACCCTAAGAATTTACGAAACAATTTTCTACACGTTGCAAGGACGTTTAATGCACAATTCCAATGCACAATTTAATTGCATTAATTGTAATCTTATAAAAAAAATAAATTAAAAATCAATCATTAGAAATATTTTGTCTATTCAAAAGTAGGTCATCAGAAAGGAAAGTAGGTCACCGTGAAGAAAAGTAGGTCACCAGGAAGAAAAGTAGGTCACCGTGAAGAAAAGTAGGTCAGTTGAACACATGGTAATAATCCCATACATATTCAATGTTAAGAAACATAAACGAAAATGTAGATCCAAGTCAAACAAGTTAAACCATCAGTTATGTTTACATCTCTCAGTAAATTCCAAGAAATTCGTCATACAAAAAAACCATGAGTTAAACATTGAACGTTTTGTTTACACTCATCTCTCTCACACTTCTGTTAACACATTTCTATTCTCTTAGAAATTTTGTCGTAGAATTTCTAATTGACCTTCGTGTATGTTCGGTACTTGTCGATTATATTCGTACTTATTTTTCCTAATAATCGTTAGTCTTCTTCAAACATTGGAAGGTGAAACAGCGTATACCTGTGTTGAGTGTATTCTTCCAATGCAAGTGTGTTGAGTGCATAAATGGATACTTGCAGTGCATAAATGAATACTTGCAGTGCATTAATGGATACTTGCAGTTATGGATATTGGATATGCAACATTGGATACAAGAACAAAGTACACCTAAACGTAAGCTGATTATAATTTAGAATCTTTTTAACATATAACCGTGCGTGACATATTTTCCCCTAAAAATAAAAATGCAGTTTCTTTTACCACAAGAATTTTTCTTTAAATGCATTTCATGGTATATCAGACTGTGCAGTATCATATGGATCTGTCAACAATATTGTCGTATAGGTCTGGGACTTATTGAGTAACGTGTTATATTTAAATATTAGAAAAATATATTTCATCGATAATTAATTTTTTTTTAATACCAATATTTATAAACAATTAAAAATAAAATGTAAGGAAAATATTGAGAATTATTAATTGCAATGCACTTTTATAAAAGAATCGATTTTTTAAAATATTTTATGTTTACAATATTTTGTTTATTTTTTGTATGAAATTCTTTTGAAATCAATACACGATAAGTGTATTTTTTATAAACGTAAAACCGATTAGATACAAGATTATTATTATTTTGTTGTTCTTATAGCAAATTGATGTTCTTCTTATATTTTCTTTAGTATTATTTTATTCGATGTAATTACGATTGCAAGAACATGGTGGATTGTCATTCTTCGTGGTTGTCATTTGTTCGTGGTTGGTCACGTTTAAAATCCCATTATGCGTGTACATAAAATGCACTTACCAATTTATAGGCTATTAGCACTGAAAATTGAAGGATAATTTTAAAATGTTTTTTTTCTTTAGTATAATATTTAAGTATACAGTTGAATGTATATGTTAGTGTATTTGTACATACCAGTGTGGTAGTTCTTTAGGATCGAGACAACTCAAACTGACAGAGTCAAACAATTTTCCATCGCCGCAGGTCAAAAGACGTGGATGACCTTCGACGCAAGTTATCAACCTACCGCAGTCTCCAGGTACTGGGAATCTACCAACAAAGTTATTTTTTTTAAAGAAAAAGAAAGTGAATGGAAACGTGACGAAATAAATACGCATAATATTTTTTATAACACAAGTTACACAATCATTTTTAATTTAAAAATCGAAAGTTTGAGTTTGAATCAAAATTTTTTCTCAACATTTTCTTAATACAGCATTTTTAAGATTTTTTTTTTAAACCAATAAATAAAGTTAATATAAAAATTAAGATAAAATGATTAAGTTAATAAAATAATTAAAATAAATAACATTTTATTTTAATAATATTTGGTTAGTGGAAAAAAAAGTGTCGAATTTTTGCCAATAATTCAATGAGAATTTCATCGGGATTTTTTTTTGTCTACCAATTGAATATTTAATTGTTTAAAATAATAATAATATATGTAATAATTGAATCTAATACCTTGGGAATGGCCAGAACTTAGCTGCAGCACTACGTGCAGGTACTTTGTGGGGACACTTGAAACCAACAATTGCTTCTGGATTGCAATAAGGCAAAAGTTGATCTGGCCAGACACAGGTGTGTGTTTTAGGGTCGAATGCTAATCCAGCATCACAATGATCTTGTAAGGGTTCACCATGTACACATCTAATATAAGTGGTACTACAAGTGTCACTGTCTGGGTAGAGTCCAAATTGATATTCGCAACCGGGTGAACTCAAAGGAGTAACTGCATTTAAATAATATTATTTTATTATTATTATTATTATTATTTTTAAGTATATCAAGCAAAAAATTTATCTACATGATTTATCTAATTGTGAGATTATTATTGAGTCGTTGAAAATAATTAATATCAGAATGATTAATCATAAAATGTTTAGTAAACAAATTAATTTATATACCGTGAATAAATTTATTATTTAAATAAAGTAAAATACCCAATACTGGATAGAAACTTATTATCAGAACGATTTGACAGTTAGTATAATAATAATAAATAATAACAATAATATAAATAATTATAATAATAATATTATTTTATATAATTTGACAATGCAATAATCATAGATTGAAATATTTTATTGAAAATATTCAAAATAAATATATGTTTATTTAATTTTGTGTGAATTAATATTAAATATTAATAAAATGAATATTTTATAAAATAAATATTATTTAAAATTGAAATGAAATGAATGAAATCTAAAATTAATAATAAATATTTCTATAAAATAAATATTTAACATTGATATATTATTAATTATTATTAATAATTTAAAGAACATAATTGTTAGGTTGTTTTTTATATAATAATAATAATTAATTTATACTTACGATCATGTTTACGGTGTCCACAATTAACAGCCCAATAATAATTGCAATGATTGTATACAGAACCATGTCCATCGAAAAGTAGACCATTTTCACAATGTTCTAATGTCAATGTACCATTGGTACACAGAAAGAAACTGTTGCAATCCTCCGGATGAGCATAAGCATGAACACCATAAGGATCAGGACATGGTGGAGCACCAAAAAGTGCTGTAGCTTTAACTAACAATATTCAAATAAGTTCTCTGTTAATACAAAACGTTAATATGACGTTAATATGACGTTAATATGACGTTAATATGACATCATTTCTGAAAAATTACGTAAATCGTACGTGTTAACTGGGTTGATATTTGTTTTAGTTATGCCAATGAAGGTTAAAATAAAAAATTACAAAATTAATTCAAATAAATAGAATTCTATTCTGTAAATAATATATCATCTTGATTAGATCATTTTATTTTTTATTGCATGTGTAATATATCTGTCTCAAGGACAAAATAGATTGTAATATGTACACTTTCTGATCATACGATCGAATGCTCTAGAAAATGAATATATTTACGAATATTATTATTGTTACTATTATTATTAAATGAATTTATAAAAATGATTTAACAGATGATTAAAATATATATACATAATAATTAATAATTATTAAATAAATTAATAATTTAATTAAAGAAATAATTGGATTAATAATGAATTTAAATATTTTTCATAATTGAATAATATTTTTATTATTTTTCTATCTAAATTAATTAATTAATTTTATTAAGTCACTTGAATAAACAAATACAGCTGATATATATTTTGAAACTTCTGAATACTATTTAAAATAATTATTTATTTAATTAAAATTTATTAATTATTTCTTATTTAAAATAATTATCTTCTTTTTATATTTAATTAATTAACAAACAGTATTATTTTATATTTGTCTAAAAGAGAAAAAAACTAAACAAACTATACCAATACTAGAAAATAAATTACGTCATAGTAATACACATCCAAGAAGTAACACCATATGGTAAGAAAGAAAAAAGAAAAGAAAGTAAATAAATCGAATGGTGAACGAAACCGACCTGATTCGAGGACGATTATTCCGAGGATTCGAGAAGGAAAGTTATTTTCACATGAAAGTCTTTCAGATGTCTGATATGTGTGTATGTGTGTGTATGTGTGTGTAAATGCATGCGTAGGATGAATTCATTCGAATGCACGTGTTCATCATCAGTGATGCGTCAATGCACTCTGATAATCGCGGTAAAATTACAATTTTAAATTGCAACACAGTTACGAGTTTAAACAAAAAACAGAAAACTATTTTTTTTCAAGTATGAAAGACTCACCAGTTAATGAAAATGACGTGGATGATAAAAAAGCCAATAGGGCCAATAAGATGAGACTTCTGAAACGAGTCATAGTCCAATTCTTGTATACGATTTAGGTATGATCCAGTTGAAACTATGACTATCAAAGCTTGCTTGACGATTGGAGCTCAGTTATTGGCCTCGACAGATCACCAGGTTCTCTCCCCTTCACTTGAAATACGTGAAAACCATGTTGTCACGACCCCACCTTTTTACTTACAACTTGCCTGTCTTTTACCGATTTCTTAAGCGTTCGTACGCTTTCGGCGTTCTACCGAATGCTGCCGAAGAAAGGATCAAGAGTTGACGGGAAGTAAGCTATGTGAAACACTCTACGAATATGGTATGGGGTTTATTACTGTTGATGTAGTATGTGATACTTCTTAAATATTTTAAAACATACATGTAAGAGCATTTATTTTTTTAATACAAAATTTACAGAGGGAGACAATTTAACTCATTTACAAATTTAATATATTCAATGTTGGAATGAATTCGTAGCATTTTTCAGAGACAAATAAAGATTTATTTTTAATGAAAATAACAAAAAAATACTTTAATGAAAATATTGCTCATCACTTGCCAGTTTTAACAGTTCATAATGAACCAGGCCCTATTGATCCTTGTAAATACAAAGAAGGACTTTGAATGGGAAGAAGAATGAAGAAGACCCATGAATATATCCACTTTTCATCACCAGTAACAATCTGACGTACAAAATTTGTTCTTTTGAGTCATTGAAACAGTAATTCACAGATCTAAAAACCCCTTTCAATGTCATCTCGGTTTTAATTCATATGAAACCCAATTACCTTCCTTTTGGATCATTCCCAAAGCTTTAAAGCGTTTACCTACAGTCGGTAAATCAACCCTCAACGATGTAAACCACTCGTCAAGTATTTGAGATGAGTTTTCTTCAAGTAATTTCTTCCAATTCTTCAGCAATCTTTTTTGCCTGTCCTGGTCATTGCTTGTCTTCCAAGTCAAAATCCACCACTAAACGTGCAAACTACTTGGGACATGTTTGTTTAGCTGAAAGATATTCACCATGAACTTTCTCCAAGATTTGATTACTTTCTGCAGTATTTTATTCATATTCAAATAAAGTAGAAGACCTAATACTGGATCGAGATTTAATGTCGGAACAATTTGTCAGTTAATATTTTATATTTAATCATATACTCGATGTAATTTTAATAATTTTTGTTTATTTAATACTTTAGTATTTTATTTATAGAAAAATATATAAATGTGACTTGAGAATGTATTCGAAGTATAAAAAAAAAATTGTCAAATATAGGAGTAGTCTTACATGTTTATTTATAACTTATTTCAGTCCGTTAATAGTTTCGTTAATAAATCAGTCAATATTTTTAAGTTTATAGAAAGTGTGTGTTGGGTCTTTTACATTAATGGAGAAAAACTTCCTTCAAAAATACTTTAATTGCCATAAATTTTACCATATTTAAATAATAACAACTTTGAGTTATTAACAATTGGAAAAATAAGATGTCTCATAGAAAAAACCTTAATAACAGCTGATTATAAAAACAGAATACTGTAATATCCATGTAATATCTCGTAAAATGTTACATATGAATCCATTATCTAATTTATTTATATTCAAAAGATTCCTCGTTAATTATTTATAAACTTATGGAACTTAATGAACATTCTGATCGTTGAAGTATGACTCACTGCAATTTTTGGTATCATCGATGCATCGAAAATCATTATTTTTTTTTTGTGTTTATTATTATTATTATTATTATTATTATCTGTTTATCAGTCTTGCATACGAATGAGGAAGATACGTTAGCATAATCCTTGCAATATTCGTATAACGTAACCAGTAACTTGATTGTAATCCTGCATGCAGACTTGGTATATCCGTGTACATGTTCCTTACTTTACGTTCATATATTCTCTCTCTTTCTTTATTTCTTTTTACTCTTTTCCTCTTCTCCCCCAGACCTTTAACGGTGTTACATAAGATTTCTTGCCGGTTCGAAGACCGGCAAGCAAAATCTTGTGGATGTGAATGGTGAAAGCCAACCACGACGAATACTTGCTCGATTTTGTTGGCTTACATTGTTCAACTATAGTAATTGAAAAAAAGATTTTTTTAAAAATAACAAAAACATGTCAATATTATTATTACCAAAAAACATTTTTATTTGTAAATTATATCTCTTTTTTTTTATTTTTTATTTATAATTGGTTGTTGTTTTAAATTACTATTATGATTATATTTATATTTATTTTATATTTATTTTTTTTATTTATATACTAATTATTATTTTTCTAGTAAATTATAATACTAAGGTCAAAAATCCTATTATCCATTTATTTTTAAACATTATTTTTAAATATTAATATTATTTTAAATATTAATAATATTTTTAAATATTAATTGTATATTTTTAAATATTATTTTTAAATATTAATTATAGATTTTTAAATATTATTTTTAAATATTAATTATAGATTCTTAAATATTATTTTTAAATATTAATATTATTTTTAAATATTAATAATATTTTTAAATATTAATTATTTATTTTTAAATATTAATTATTTATTTTTAAATATTAACAATATTTTTAAATATTATTTTAAATATTAACAATATTTTTAATTATTAATTATATATTTTTAAATATTAATTATATATTTTTAAATATTATTTTTAAATAATAGAAAATATTCTTAAGAATAATAAATCAATCAAATAATCCAATTTCTAACCAATTTAATTAAAAATATAAACCCCAATTTTTTTTAAATTAAACACATAACACAATTAAATACTTCATAAAATTATTATAAATAATATTCAATATTTCTATTGGAACCAAAAATAATATATTAACACGTAATCAATTATTTGAATATAATCAAAACTAAAATTAAAGCATACTTTCACTCTCTTTTTTCTAAACCAAATAGAATGTTAATAATTTGCCAGTAAAATATCGAAAAGATGTTCCTCGCATCGTTTATTATTACGTAAAGAGAAAGGTTGCAATTTTATCGAATAAAAGAGAAGATAGTAGAACACAAGAAGAGTTAAATAAAATGTTACAGGGGTAAAAGGAAGGGAAGAGAAATTAATCTAAGAGTATGCAAAATTTCTTTCTATTGTTTCATCTATGTAATTTTCTAACAAAAACGTTCATTACTTATTTGCATATTAGAGTCACTCGTTTATTATTCCATTTGACATTCGGTGAGATTGAAATCTTCCATAGTGATTGGAAGTTTCTTTCGAACGAGTTAAGAATATTAAATGATGAACGGTATTGTAATGAAAGATACAATCTAATCAAATGAGAAAGGTCAATGCACAGTTTTCTTCTTTAAGGTAAATAAAAAATCATTTAATATAAATTATCATATAAAGTAATTATTATTATTATTTTTACAAGTAAACATTTAAATGCTAAACACGTGGTATCATCGTGATTAATAAATTGGCACCTTTACTTCTTCCTGATTCAGTTCTTGCGTTTGAAATAATCCTCGCTGTAAAAAGAAATAAAAATAAATATTATCATAAATATTTTATTTATTTATTTTAATATTAAACAAACATAGGTTAAAGATTAATTAATAAAAATAAAATAATAAAATAATTAATAAAATTCTTTTTTAATTATTTCTATTGGTTACAATTTGAGTTTGCAGATTGAATATTATTTTTCATATTTTTTATTATAATTTTATTAATAATTAATCTAATTTAATAATTTAATTAACATTATTTCATTCAACAATCTGATTTTTATTTAAGATTGACATTAAAAAGGGAAAACAAAAATTTTGATTATTTTTTGCTATGTTAAATTAACTTATTTGTTTATAAAAAATTAAATAACAATTGTAAAATTGATTTACCATCCAGGAACATTTTCAGGATCAGTACACCTAAAAGTTTCTTCGTTGTAAACAGTTCCACTGTCGCATTGTCCTTTTTGTGGTACAACACCATTTTTGCAAATATAAAATTTAGCACAATCATTTGGATGAGGATAAGTAGGATGTGGTAAAATTCTTCCTAATGGACCAGCTACGTCACCGTCGGGACAAACAAATCCATCGTCAAGGATATCACGTTTAACATTTTCGCATAATCGACTAGCATCAGCTGGCCAAACGCAACTCGACATTTTTGATTCGTAAATTAAGCCAGGTGGACATGGCATTATTTGTGGTATACCATCGATGCAATTAACGAATCTATCACATGCAGTTGGATCTTCGTGTTTGAAATATCCGTTTGCTCTTGGACATCCTTTAGTTGGTTGTGGTTCCTCTGTTCAAGTATAATTAATTTTACAAATATAAAAACACCTGTTTTATGAGTAGAAATCATTTTTAAGATTTGTCAAATATTTCAAAACAATTTATTTTTATTTTTATTTTTTATTGACACACTATTGACCATTTATTTTAAGCATTGTGACATGCAGATAAATAAATTAATTTATTTTGATATGAAAAAATATTTGATTCAGAGGAAAGAAGCTTAATTTGGACTTAATATTACCAAAATATGTGTTTTATTTATAAATCATTTGATTATTATTTGTATTTTTTATTTAATATGGTTAAATATATTTTTTATATATTTTAGAATATTTATTTATTTAAAGTTTAATTAAAAGTGAATTCCTAATTGAGATAATATTACCAGAATATTTTTTTTTATATTTAAATACTTTCTTATTTTATTTTGAATTTTTTATTTAATTTTTATTCGAGAGAGTGAAAACAGTTATTGTTGAAATTTATTTTTCATATATTTTAGAATATTTATTTATTGAATAATTATTTATATTTTAAAGGTACTTTAAATAGAATAATTTATTGAAATAGAATTTTGTATTGTTAGTATTTTAATATATTTATTTATTAAAATTATGATTTTAAATTTTAGTAGGGTATAGTTTTTTCGATTGGACAACTGCTCCAGTGGCGCAATTGGTTAGCGCACGGTACTTATAAGACAGTGTTTGTGAGCAATGCCGAGGTTGTGAGTTCGAGCCTCACCTGGAGCAAAAAAACCCTTCCTAACAAATGCTTATTAGGGTTGTATTTTTTTTTTCTTTTATTTAATTATCATTTTACTACAATACACCCCTAATAGAATCATTGCACGTATGTTAACAAATAATTTAATTTTATTCTTAAAAAAAAAAATGAAACAATATTCTAATAAAAAAATTAAATCCGTTTTTAAATAAATTTGCAATTGTTAAACATTAATCTACATTTTTCATTAAAAAATAATTAATTATGTTTTCCTTAATGCACTTTTTTTATTCAAGGATTACACCACCCTGTCTGATGGGTTGAAAAAATCAAATTGTTTTAAAACAATTAACATTAATTAAAAGTTTATTATTCGTTATTAATTATTCTACAAAGATATAAACAATTTGTATAAACTTTGTTATAAAAAAATTAAAGGAAAAGAAAAAAACTTACGCAAAAGAGTTCGGTCACCGCAAGGAACGTTAGCCGGTATATCGCAAAGTTCCTTTTTCGGATTATCGTCCCTGAATACAAGGCCATCCTTGCAAAGTTTTTCCTCCGGTTTACCATCTACGCAAGCATAATAAAGATCACACTGTTCCGAATCAGGATAAAAACCTTTAGGTTCAGGACAACGAAATTGTGCATCAATTGTGACCAATGTTGTTAAAAAAAACAAAATAATTTTTAAAATAAATGATTTATGATTATGGATTTGTTTATACGACATTATTAGACTCTTATTATTAACAATTTTAGCTGTAATAAATATTTTATTTAGATCACTAATTTATAATTTTGATTTAAAGTGCACTAATTTCTTGGAAATTTTTTGGAAGGATTTATGGAAGGATTTTCGATACACCATAAGTTTGAATTTTTGTCAAAAATGAACAGAGCAGAAACGTGTGAATCTAGTCTGACTGCAGATCGAAAACAACTGATCCTGATTGGCACGGGCCACCATTCTCCACCTTCTTCACCTTCTCCACCATTCGTTTCTTACCTTGCATTTCACGATTCTCCCCACTATCCCCCTTTTCGCCAAAACTACTCTTCTATCTCTCTTAAGTTTTTCTTTCTTTATTCATCTTATTCGCATACTTCCCTTTCGCATATACACGCACGTGCACATGTACCCTTTCTATCCTGGTTACGAGAATAACTAGTAATGTATTAACTGATATAACTGTTAAACTTTATACTTCAAATATGATGTTTCATGATTTCATAATTTAATAATATTGCAATCATGTATTAAATGATTAAAATATTGAAATGTACAATTCTGAATTACATTTTCGAATTTTAATTCTGAAATTATTGAAGTTTGGGTAAATATCTGAACACCTAATAAAATACTTGATCTTGTTTTAAATATACAATTGTTCAATTCATATTTAGTAATTAATTAATATTGCAATCATATTTATAATTAAATTATTTAAATGTACAAGTTTGGATTTAATTTTAGAATTTTGATTGAAGAAAATATTGAAGTTTGGATAAATATCTGAACACCTAATAAAATATTTCAAGATTTTTTCAATATATAATTGTTCAATTCATATTTAGTAATTAATTAATATTGCAATAAAGTTTTATGATTA
Source organism: Mischocyttarus mexicanus (assembly GCA_023678845.1). Lineage (NCBI taxonomy): Eukaryota > Metazoa > Arthropoda > Insecta > Hymenoptera > Vespidae > Mischocyttarus > Mischocyttarus mexicanus. Next base: position 82,329 of record JACGTP010000136.1, on the reverse strand, counting down.
AATTATTTAAATCTACAATTGCATTTAATCTTAGAATTTAATTCTAGAAAATATTGAAATTTGGTTAAATATCTGAACACCTAATAAAATACTTCATCATTTTTTAAATATACAATTGTTCAATTCATATTTAATAACTTAATAATATTGCAATCATGTATTAAATGATTAAAATATTGAAATGTACAATTCTGAATTACATTTTAGAATTTTAATTCCAGAAATTATTCAAGTTTGGATAAATATTTCCAACAATGTAATTTTGTTTCCATATCATTTTTATTATTTGTAAAACTACTTTGCTATTTATTTTTTAGTTCATTCTTTAGTCTTCTAAGTTTTCTTTAACATGCATTTATTTTTCACATTTCACGTACTCAGTGTCCTATAATTTCTCTGACATTTTCTTCTTCTTCTTTCTTGAACTGTTTAAAATTCTTCACATGTATTGTCTTTGAAAGAAAAACAAAATCTCTTTGACATTTCTTAAAAGGTTTATTTTTTGATTTGTAAATTGTTTGACACTTAAATATTCACATTCTTGAGGATATTTTCTAAACCGGTCGGTTTTATATATTCTGGTAGTTTGAATTAGATGGGATTCATTCTTTAACCGCAGAACTGATCCCCTTGATCTCTCAGGTATAAACCGCATACTTTTAAGAGGAATGAGAAATATTTTACAAGAGTTTGTCCCCCATCGAACTTTTAAATAAGGGGGGAAATATAACGTCTGGTTCTGTTATCGAGAGAAAGTACACCAATATGTATCCATATGGTTTGGATAATATGTGTGTTTTGCATTAGAGAAATCGTCATTTCATTAATTTGTTGTTTATATTATTGTTTTTAACAACCTATTTTTAATATTCATTTATGATAAATATTAATTGCTTTATTTTAGTTGTTTTAGTCCTATCTTGTATTAAAAATTTTATATAAAAAAAAAACATAGAAAATTCATTAGGAATTATTTTTGGGATTAATTAGTTGTTGTACTTGAAGTATTGATGAAAATTTAATAAAGTAATTGAAACTAATTCTTTGAAATAAATTTGTCTATAAAATTTAAACCACATCAATTAGTATTTCAATTAAATAAATTCTAGATATTATAAGAAAAATAAATATAATTCAGTTTGAAATTGAAAATAGTTGAAAAAAAAGTTTGAAACCAATTCTTTCAAGATTTAATTTAATATCAAAGATAATTTACCAACCAGTTGCATTTTAATCGGAGAAATCTGTACTTGAAGAAAAAGTAACTGAAATAGTTTTTACAATTCGTTAAGATGAAGAGATAAAAAATTGTGACAGAAAAAAAAAACAAAAGTAAAGTAAAGTAAAGTAAAGTAAAGAAATGGAAACCGTTCCTCAATTTATAGAATCAACATAAAAATACTTTGAAACGAGACGAAAGTAGAAGAATAAGAAGAAGAAGAAGAAGAAAGCGTCGAGTTCGGTGTGGGCCGAGTTATTGGAAAAAAGGAAAAAGAAAAAAGAGACAAAAAAAAAATGGAAAATAAAAGTAAAGGAGAGAGAAAGTTTTCGACGTCGAGTTGACTGACTGGATCGTAGAAAACGACCACTGTTCAAGGCCTTTCGAATTCTCGAAATCAACATTTCAATATCGAGTTTTTAACTGTCGCAAATCACATATTTACATACGTATACTGTATATACTGTATATACTGTATATATACTGTAGTATATATAATAAATACAATATATATACACTGTAATATAATATATACAATATATATGTATACTGTAATATAATATTATATACTATTGTTATTTTATTTACAATATTATTGTAGTATAATATTATATACTGTATATACTGTATATATACTGTATTTATACTGTAGTATATATACACTGTAATATAATATTATATACTGTATATATACTGTAGTATATATACACTGTAATATAATATTATATACTGTATATATTGCATATACTGTATATATTGCATATACTGTATATACTGTATATACTGTATATATACTGTAGTATATATAATATATACAATATATATACACTGTAATATAATATTATATACTGTATATATTGCATATACTGTATATATTGCATATACTGTATATATACTGTATTTATACTGTAGTATATATACACTGTAATATAATATTATATACTGTATATATACTGTAGTATATATAATATATACAATATATATACACTGTAATATAATATTATACACTGTAATATAATATTATATACTGTATATATACTGTAGCATATGTATAATATATACTTATGTATACTGTAAAAGTTATACGTAATGAAGTAAAGTATCTAACTTTCTAAAGATTACACGAGATAACGAATGTTAATTAAGATAAAGAATGTAAAAACAAGATTTATTGAAAACCCTGAAACGTCATCATGATTCTTATCGGGTCATAGCAATCTAACATCATTTAATTAAATAAGTAAGGAAGAAAATACCCCAATAAACATTTTTACTTATTATTATTATTATTATTATTATTATTATTTTTCTTATGGTAAAAATGAATATTTATTTGGAAAGAAATAAAACTCTTAGATTTATCTCACACGTGTGTTTATGATTATTTATTATAAACTAATAACGCGATTTTAAAAATAAAAAAAAAAGGACAGTACGGGGGCGTCCCGATGCGGGACATATGATTTTCGAATAATCCCTTTCATGGTTTTTTGTCATCGTCCTTGTACCAGTCCTCGCTGTAAAAAAACACAAACACACATGGAACAATTTAATAAATTTATTGAAATAAATAGAAAAATATATTAAGTTCGTAGAAAAAGAAATGTCCAATTTTATCATTGAATTATGTTTAAAAATCCGACATTATTTTTTCCACTAAAAAATGGTATAACATGATTAATAATTTTAATTAATTTTGTTGTATTTATTTTTCTTAAGACGTACCATCCAGGAACATTTTCAGGTGCATCACACCTCTGTTGTTCTTCGTTGTAAACAGTACCATCACTGCAACCTTGTTCACGTGGTGTTACACCATTCAAACATACGTAAAACTTTTGACAATCATCAGGATGTGCAAATTTCGGATGATCTATTGCCATACCTCTGCTATCCAATTGATTTTCTTTAGGACACTCAAAACCATCTTTCAATTTTTTATCCACTGCTCCGCATCCCTAAGATTAAAAAAAAAAACACACCCCTTTCATCAAAAAATCAAATCCTATTAAATATTAATAAAATAAATGACCTACTACTGAACAGCTGTTTTTGAAATGTTTATTTACAATGGAATAATTTATTTACCTTAAATTTACCTTATTTGGTTAAATTAAGTTAAATAAAACATTTATATTTGTTAAATAATTTAATTTACTTAAAAAAGAAAATATTAATTTACCAAATAATTTCATTTATTTACCTTAAAATATTAATTTACTTTATTAGAAATAATTAATATACTTAAAATAAAAATAGATTTATTAAATTAATTTAATTTACTTTTTAAATAAAAATTAAAATTTATCCAATAGTTTAATAAACTTTATTTAAAAAATATTTAATATTTAACAAAGAATTATTGAATAAAAAAAAAAAATAATAATAATAATAATATAGTCAAACCTCACGTCCAGCACTGTCAGGCCAAACACAAGTACCACTGTATTCATCGAAATGTAAACCAGTCGTGCAAGTAATCTCAATTGCTTCCCCATCGATACAATTGAAAAATACATTGCAAACCGAAGGTTCTGGATGTGCAAAGAACCCATTTCTCCTTGGACATTTCTTAGTTGGCTGTGGTGGTTCTACCAAAAAATATTTCAAATACAAGAAATATCATTTTATTTAAAGTAAAGATTAATTGTTTAGTTTAGCAAGTTGACACTGTATCCTGTATGTCAAGGACATTCTTTGCCACGGAAGCCAACACGTTTAACTCCTTTCCAGTCGAGAAAGTTCGAGTTTCGTGTGGCTTAGCATAAGATTTCTCAATGTCGAGTTATGGTAGAAAAAAGTGAGATTTATTGATTATTATATTTTTACTTTTCAGATTTATTCTTTTCTGATCAATAGTCTGTGATTAATAATCTTCATTTTTGTTCTTTGTGTAAGGGGAATTAGATTTTAGGGAATATTTTTTAATATATTTTATAATTATTATAATAATAATTATTATTATTATTAAATAAATTTAATTTTTTTAATTATTTATAAATTAAATTAAATTATTAATTCATTAATTTATTTATTTAGTTATTTAATTTATTTATTTATTTATTAATTTAATTTAATTATTTATTATTTAATTTATTTAATTATTTTAATTTAATTATTGTTATTAAATAAAATTTAATTATTTTAATTATTTATAAATTAAATTAAATTATTAATTAAATTTAATTAAATTTAATTTTTTATTATTATTTTATTGATTTAATTATTTTAATTTAATTATTATTATTTGTATAGTCAGTTAAAAGACAGAACTTACGCAACTCAAGACGATCACCGCAATCTACGTTGAAAACATGATCGCACTTGTTGACTTTGCGGTTTAAAGGATCAAAAACTAGCCCATCGGGACATAATTTTTCTGTTGCAACTCCATCGATACAGTCATAGTATTTATCACATTGCTTTATGTCTTCATATTGACCATCTTTGTTTGGACAATTGTATGCACCCTCTGAAAAAATATATCAAATATTAGAGACTACTTTAAACAAGACTAATTTACAATTTATTTTTTCTTTACAAATAATTCATATCTTCAAAAATTGGAAATCATGAGAAAACAAAAGGAATTGTCAAGAAATGAGTTGTTAAGAAATGTTTTAACATCGTGGATTTATTTGAAGAAAAGTGTTTGCGAAAGTGAGAGTAATAAGTTAGATTGAGATTAGTATGAAAAGTAGTTTGATTAAAAGTTACATTCAATTCTGAGGTTGACGAACTCGTTTTTTCTTATTCTTCTTGGCAAAATACACCATAATCACAAATTATTATCACCATTGGTATATTACAGTTATCAATAATGATTATATTTTTGTTTTATTATGTAATTGTATGGTGTGTAGAAGGTTTTATAAAAGACTATGATAACCATGGTATATAGTTACGTAATCATTCTGAACCAAGAAATATCTGACATTTACGCTTTAGAAAGTTTAGTTTCATACTGTCTCCAATACCTTCACACGCATTAAATACACCTTTTCTTCCCCGATACTCCCCTCTTCTATAAAATTCATATCAATTTCTTATTTAGTTTTTCCTACTTTACTTTCCTTTCTTTTTATATATATTTTTTTTTAAGTTCTAATAACAACGATAGTATGCATGAGTAACACTAACTCATGCGAAACTCATTTGTATTCAATTAATCCATTCAATTCAGTAACACATTTTTTATTTTAAGTTTTGATATATTTGTTTCAATCAAAAATGATCACACTTTCATCAAGGAAGAATAATTGTTGTATCTGTGTTTTTGTATGTGTGTGTATGATCCAATATTTCAGTAAATTCCATAACATATTTTTTCAGTTTAAATATATTTGTGTTTAATTAAATGTTAATACACTTTTATCAATGAAAAGAATTTTTTAATCAATAAATCATTGATTACATTTTTTTATAATAATTATTATAATATTAATTAACATAAATGAAGAAAAATAATTCTTATTCTAACTCTAGGAAATAATTTATACAAGTAAAAAAAACAAAAATTTATTATTCAGATTAATAAATAATAATACTCTTTTCCAGATAACATATTGTCAATTTTAAACTCGTAAACTAAATCTTAACAAAATAAATAAAAATCAAATCTAAACGTAACCATATGTTTAATTCGATCAAATAAATCACTCAATAAAAATCCAAACGATAGAAACTTAATATTAAAAGACAAATTATTTATTCAAACTAATACTTACGAGTAACAGCTATAACAGCCAAGAACGTCACAAGGAATAATTCTCGAATCATATTTTTATAATTAATATCAATTATAATTATTTTATTGATTATACTCGTGCGTGATCGATAACAAACAGAATAATCCGTGATTTTAAATTAATTGCCCACCTATTTAATTTCTCGAGAAAGTTTATGACAAAAAAAAAAATACAAGATTTGTTGATAACAATTTTTCTGTATTTTCAAGAAGATATTTTGATTATGGTGTTTAGAATGATGGCGTTTTCTCTTTCGCGATGTACTGCAGCTCTTCGGTTACTCGTCGCGAGGGTATACCCTGTCAATATCCCCCCCTCCCTTCCCCACCCTTTCCCTTCCACAACATTTCACTTCACTCCACCCCACCATAACTTTAGTTTCCATTTTCTTTGGCTGAATACAACACCATAGAGAATTCAAATTAATCGAATACCGGCTGCATGCTTTTACCGTTCCCCCTTTACCCTTCTTTACCACGCACGCATGATTTTATAACTCTCACTATGTTTTCTTCCTATCCGTACCTTACCTCCGTGAAATCTCCAAAAATTCACTAATCGCAATTTTCTTTTTTTTTTTTTTGGAATAATTATCTGGCTGGTGGAAAAAAAGTGTCGGATTTTTGTATTGAAACGTGAAGAAAAATCCGACATTTTTTATCCACCAAGCTAATTAAACGACAATTAAAAAAAAAAAAAAATGCTTTTGCTTCTATCGGATTCAAGTTGACTTTTTTCTAACTAAACGTGTATTTTATATAAGTTTTGTGTAACACTAATTTATATAATATTATTTATTATCTACGAAAGTCTCAGTTTGTTTGTTTGTTTACTTTTGTTAAATACGTTTAATCGTAAAATTATAATAAAATAAAAATAAGAAATAGTTTCCAATTAACGTAAACGAGTTTTTTTTATTTTGCATTTAATTAAAAACAAATAATACTTAAATAAAATTTTGGAAGGATTTTTGTCTTTTTTAGATTTAAAAAAATTATTATTTGATGAGGATTTATGAAGAATTTATTAATCTCTCAATTTGTCATAATGCAAAGGTTACTACTTTTACCTGACGTTTTATACTAACCGATAATTTCGACATAAGTCAGATAAATGTAAGTACTTTCACCGGAGTTCATTCCTACCTACCTAATTATTTTACCTTTGCTTGAGTAAAATTCTTCAAACGTAACATTGTCTCTACTTGAATACACTTTTAATATTTCTTCTATGCAATATTAATTATAAAAATAACAAAATAAATGTAGAAACATAAACGTATTAAATTTAAAAGAAACCCAGTTAACACAAAACGTTAATATGACGTTAATATGACGTTAATATGACGTACGATTTACATCATTTTTCAAAAATGATTCAAAAATGACTGAAAAAGAGATAATTGTGAATGAAAATTATTTTATTAAAAATAATTTGTGAATGAATACTTTATTTATTGATTAATAATTAATAATATTTCATTACTTTCATTAAACATTTTATTTTTTATATTCTTTTCCAATAAGTTTCCTTCAACGATTATGATACTTCGTGTATCATTCATCATAATTAATATTAAATTATGTAAATTGAAACTACATAATTCACACATCGTTACGAACATGTGTTCCACTTGGTTACTGTCACTCATTTAATTTTACATTAAATTTTTATTCCATGACTTTGTTTTTATTTAATTGGCAACTAAGTGATTGCGAATTTCTTCAATACGTGGGGTGTTAACACATTTTTTTTGTTTTGTCAAAGTATTCAAAGCACACTTATAAAATATGCAATAACTTAGTTGCCAAACAAAATAAAGATTTAACATGTCACTCAATAAGTCCTGGGCCTGGTACATATATGGTAAATATTTTTAACAAACCCATATGATTTCTGAATAGAAGGAACCTTCAAACGAAACGTGTCAAAATTTTATAACATTTTGATAATTAGTTTACAAGTTACAGTGACTTTAATGATCCCCTGTTTTGGATTTGAGTGACCTGTTAAGATTTTAAATATTGGAAAATATGCATTTAATTTTTTTGATTACGTTCTTCATCTTCTTCTTCTTCTTCTTCTTCTTCTTCTTTTTGATTATAATAAATGATAATTTAATATAAAAATGAATATCAATAAATTATTAGGAAAAGTGTATTTGATTTATTGCAGATGACAATTTTCTATCTTTAAAAGGATCTTAAGGAATTTATAAAAGGATTTTTCTTTCTCTTTTTTTTTTTGTTGTTGTTTCAAGTTGGTCGAGCTCCTTTTCTTCTACTTGGTCCACCAGATGGTTTTGGTTTAGGTGGTGGATTTTCCAATGCATCTAATTGTTCATCGGTTAATTGATCCTTGTACCAATCCTTGCTGAAATTTTAACAACAAAATATTACAATAATATTTACAATATTGTTTTTATCCTATCTTATAGTGTTTGCTTAAATTTTTGGTATTTCCCATTTTATAGAATTATTTTTTTCATAGTTTATAAATTTTGTCCTGTTTTGAGATGATTTTTAAGAAGAAAAAAAATGTTAAAATGTTTGGTTTGAAATATAATTACCATTCAGGAATTCTTCTAGCCCAATCACATTTTCCTGTACGTTCATCAAATGCTTGACCAAGTTTACAACCACTTCTCCTTGGTATTTCACCATTAACGCAAACGTAAAAATATTGGCAATCTTCTGTGTCGGGGTATCTAGGATGTGTTGCTTTAACCGAATCATCAACTACAGGACAAGTGAAATTAAATAATTCCCTAGAACCGCAACCTTTCTTTTGTGCTTCGTCAGGCCAATTGCATATTCCAGTTTTCTCGGAAAATACTAAACCATCGGGACAAGTAATCATGTTGAATTTCCCTTCGACGCAATAATAGAAAGTGTCGCAGATTCTTGTATCCTCGTGCGCGAAATATCCATGCATACGTGGACAGTGAGCAGATGGTTGAGGTTTTTCTGTAATCCCAATAACAGAAATAAAAATGTTATTTTTCAAAATGTTATTTTGATTTAAATAAATGTTGCATATATTTTTATTTTCATCTATTTTTATATTCCATGTTGTGGTCGTATGTGCAAATAGTTGAAATTTGTTTACAATTCCAATGACGAGAATTATTGTTAAAAAGGGAAAGTTCATTTAAATAAAAGTATTATTTATCAAATATCAAAGAAAACGGAAATTAAACTTTATTTGTGCAGTTATTGGAAACAACCCATGAAAGCTTAAAAATCAATTAAATGCTCTAAACGTGTTGAAATATTTATTCGAAAGATTCGAGAGGGACACACTCAAGCGTTAAAAATTTACTTCCACTTTTTCTCTTTCTTTGTTTTATTCTTAGATTTTTATTTTTTTGTTCTTTCTTCTTTCGTACAATCTTTGGAAACGAGTTTGGCGTCCGACCTTTCTCCGTGTCGTTTAATTCCCTCGTCACGTTTTACGAACGTAACCTTGAATATAATAAAAGAGAAAATACAATAATCGTTGGTTGGTTCTTAAGTTCCCATTACTTTTTACTATTTCTTATATTTTAATCAATTCCAAAGAGTTAAAATTAGCAGAAATTCCAAAAAAAACATAATTTCTACCAAAAAAGAAACAGATTTTTAGTTTTCTTTAAAGACCAATAAAGTAAAAGTCCCAATGAGGGGACAACGAAGGATACACAACTGAATTTTCTTATTTTAAAAATACTTAAGAACAAAAAAATTACTGCATTCTATGAAATAGACATTTACCTATTCAAACATAATCATTTTATTTAGTTTAATTGAGATTTAATATATTTAAAAAAATTTTTTTCCAAATCATTGGTAAAAGACCCAATTTAATTGACCTTAAAATGAATTTATTTCAATGTAAAAATTATGTTTATCGTAAGTTAATTAATTAATAGTAATTAATATTATTATTATTTATATTATTGTTATTATTTATTATAGTTTTTTAAATTCTTTTTTTGATATAAATCAGTCAATAAAATACTCAGCTTGTTTCATTCGATAAAACAACATAGTTGACTGTTACTTTCAATCGACCAATAGACAAACAGTTAAATTTAAATAATTAAAAATACATTATTTTAATTTCAAAATTCTTCTACCAATCCATACAAAAATAAATTCCCAAAAAATTATTTTACATTCATTTAAAAAGCTTATAAATATTGACTGATTTTTTAAGCAAATCATTAAATGAAACTAAAAATTACAGTTAAAATATATAATCGTAATTATAAATAATAAATGAATAATAAATAAGAAAGAAAACGTACGTAATTTCGGTCTCTTAGAACAATCAATTCCAAACGGTAAATCACATTTTTCGTGTTGTGGACTAAAATCATTGAATACTAAACCATCAGGACATAATTTCTCAGTAAATTTTCCATCCCTGCAATCATAGTACTTGTCGCATTGTTCTGCATCAGGAAAGTAACCGTTTGGTTCAGGACATTGATCTGAAAGTATATCCTCGTCCTCGTCCTCATATTTTTCTTCTTCATCCACATCCTTAACATGTTGTTCCTTTCTTAGAGTTGGAACCAATGATGATTTACGACGATTTTGCTCAGCAGCCTCTTGTTTTCTTGTCAAGGCATTCACACTGACTGTAAAAAAAATCAAAAATACAAAGAATCTTAATTTTTATTTTATACAATAAACAATTATTATAGTCATTTGAATATTATTGTATTTAAAATTATATAAACAATTGTATTCATATAAGAAACTGCTTATTTATGTTAATCAATGTTCAAAGAATTCTTGATGATTTTATCATCCTAAAGAGAAAGTATTTATCATCGTTAAAACATCAAGGACAATTATACTGGAAATAACAAATGACTAAGATAATAATCAAATTAATAATGTGTTTAAAAATCGAAAGAAAAATCTGTGTTTGACTGGCAGTAAGGGTCAACTGGTTAAACCATTTTCAAGGTGATACAACGTCTGCGTCCCTGAAGCCAATCCTGTTCGACGACCACTGCAGCCACTATGATGGAAGAAAATGAGAAAGTTTTCTACTTTCCTAAATATGGTTACACCACTGATCGATATCTTAAATGTCAATGATCCTTTTCTTTTTTTTTTTAATTATCTAATCCCCTTCTCAACTTCCCTCACTGCTATCAGCAAGTGAAAAAATGTTTTATTAATTAAATAAAAAATGAAGATACATGGTAAATGTTAATGAGTAGGTGTTTACTGATTAGAATAATTACTTTGAAGTGTATTTTTATTTAATCAGATTTATGTTTAGTGCATGATGCATATATGTCACATAAGTCTCATGGAAAGTAACATACTTTCTATCAGAATTGAAACAAAAGGTTTCTTGAATACAACGCCTAAGTCAAATAGTTAGAATGTAAATGAAGATAATGGTGAACCTTGTTTAAATGCTATTGGATGGAATATAAACACATATTTTATTTATTTTTTTTGTTTTATGGGATAAACCCCATTAATCCCACGGTTATATTGTCCATTGTTAGGATCATTTACAATGAAGGATTGTGTTAGTTTTATTGTTAAGTTTGTAGATTTAATTGTTGATAATTATGTTCGTGGTTAAAACCAAAATTTGGTTGTTTATTTATTTGTCAAATAATTTAAAGTGATTTGAGGGAAATTAAAATTGTATTCGATTATTAGCTGAATAAATGTTACAAATATTTAGCTAAAAAAGATTTATTAATGTTTAAAGACATGTTTAATTATTATTGTCAAAAATTATAAGATTAAATTAGGTTTTTATGATTAAACAATTGTTTAACATGAAAAATCCTATTGAAACTTACTTAAGCAAACGAGTAGGTACAGGAAACAGGCCTTCTTCATTTTACTTGGAAAAAAAAAAATAGGGTATGAAATATTTTTGATTATGGTACCGTGTGTCCTGTCGTATTCGCGAATTATTTTGCTTTTTCGGTCCTTTTAACGCGAGTAAATTGATGACTAGAGACTACTGGGCCGGATCCAAGCGAAACAGGGTCTTTATATGTAACCCCCACTATACCAGACTTATGTGAAGTTACAACACTGTTGTAGGATCGTGTAAACTACCAGTCTAAAGTAAACCGTTACTCTTCTATGCATGCTATCTAACATCCACTACTACTTTGATTTATTTAAAAGGTCCCCATGCATCTTTTCTGCAACATTTATTTTACAAGAACAAAACCAATTCTCATTCTGTTATTATTATTATTATTATTAACTTTGAGCTAATAAGAAAATGTTTCCATGTTCTTGTAGAAAAGGATTACAGGATTTTTAGATCGTATTTTTGGTAAATGCAATCAGTGAATAAGTTTTGGAATTTATGCTAATACTTCAGAAGAAAATTAATTAATTTTTTATGGAAATATTGTGGTTATTTTATTTATTTATTTATTAAAGAAAATTTGTTATTACAATTGTGTAAATTTTTGTAAAATGTTCTTCAAATTTGTGTCCATGTTTTTATATCCTAATTAAATCGTAAATTTTTTAAATAAATTATTTTAGATAAATTATTTTAGATAAATTCAATAACAAAATGTACTTTAAATTCTATGCACTTAAAATATTTCATAGGCAATTTAAAAATAAAAATATGTTAGAAAATTTGACGAACTTAAATGATTTTCTTCGTGAATGAATTATTTTAATTATTTGTTTTAAATCTTTGAGAAAAATTGTCAAGATTTTTTAATGTTTTTAGAATAATTTTTTGAAGATAATTATTACGAAAAGGATATCTAATATTAAAATAATTTGTATTTAAACAAATTATACTGAATAAGAAAATGTTTGTATAAATTCCATTAGGTGTGTTAAATATTTAGTAGCTGGTTCGAAATAAAAATAAAAGAAATGATAGCAGGCATGTTAGGAGGGAACGTTAAGAATCCACCTTGAAATTCCAATATCCTAAAATGTCAAAAGGTTCACCAGAGTTTTCCTGAAAGGACGATGTCCCAGACACGATTCTGTTATTCTCTTACAATTTTCTTCATTGTTTTATTTTATTTTATTTTTTTTTTACATTGGTATTTCATATTTATGAAATTTATTTTTAATTTTATTAATAAAAATAATATTTAAATTTGTAATAATTAAATTGTTAATTAAGTTGCATGAAATGGTAACTATTATCTTCAATCAAAACCCAGTTAACACAAAACGTTAATGTGACGTTCGAATGACGTTCGAATGACGTAAATCGAATGTCATTTGTGTTAGCTGGGAAACAAACAAAGAGTTATTAATAAAATAATAAAACATTTCAATGGTTTTGGTAAAAAATATTCTTAAAAATTCAAAATAAAAATCATTTATTTAAAAAAGCAAAAAAATAAATAATATACAGTGTCAGATTTATAAAAAATGTATAAAACAGTAACAATAATTAGGTCATTGTACTCGTTGCAAAGAAAGATATTGATTCGGTTGCGCCGATGTGGTTGCTGGACGGGCTGAATTAGTTCCAGTACCAAGCATGGAATCATCGTGTCGCTACTGTAGTTTTGAACTTTCAGCGTTTACTTCCTCCATTGGTGCTTAACGATTTTACAGGAAAGCGAACGAGCGTATGTCTGTTGTGTGTGTACCCACAGATGCATCTCGACACTTAGCCGCCATGATGGCAAATAATGGAAGCTTGATCGCATGAAAAAATCAATCATAAGAGCTGGACAAATAAAATAAAAACTGTATTAATTTATATCAAATTCAAAATATAATTGTGTAAAATAAAATAGTACGAGAAAAGAATAATATCATTAAATTTCATTAAAATTATAAATGAAGAGTACTTAGTTGTATGAAGAAAACCAAGATGGCGACACTTGGAAGAAAGCCACGATGGCAAATAATGGAAGCTTCTTCGCATGAAAAAATCAATCATAAGAGCTGGACAAATAAAATAAAAACTGTATTAATTTAAATTAAATTAAATATATAATCGTGTAGAATAAAATAGTACGAGAAAAGAATAATATTAATTAATTTCGATTAAATTATAANCATTTATGAAAGGGATCACAAAAAACCTTTCAATGTACCACTGACCCTGCAGATTATGTCCTGCGTTGCCATTGAGGTAATTCATATTTTACAATTTTTATGATAAGCTGGTGGTTTTCTTTTGATGGATATTTTTATTTAAGCTTTTATTTACTTTTTATTCCTCTCCCTACCCCCCTTTGGCCCTTCCCCTTCCCTTCACCCTTCTAATCATTTATTTCTTATCTTTAGTTTTTATACTTGCATCATTTTGATTGTTTCTTTTATCTTCTTTTTTTTAATTTAATTGTATCCAGCTCTTTTGTTTAATTTTGTTTAATTTTATAAGTTTTTTTATTTCAATTGTTTTTTTCATTTTTTTTTTTTATGAGAGTATCCCTCTTAGCATAAGCGCTAATATAGATTTCCTTCTCAGTGAAGAGAATTTTTTTGTAATTCATGAGTGGCGTACCATTGCGAGTAATGGTGGAGTAAATGTGATTACCGGTAGAGTTAAGAACAGATTGTGTGCTTTTTTTTTTCTTATGGTAATACAGTGTTTACAGTAATAGTGTTCACTGTAATAAGTAGATGTCGCTAAATATTTAAGTTGTGCTTGCTAGATATACAGTAAATGGGCCTTATAGAGCATGTATATGGTGCCCTGATAATTATGTTAAAAAAAAATATATTTTTTAATTTGATGAGCTTTTATTTTGTTATACAAGTAATTTTAATATAAAAGATAAACCATAGAATTTATTTTTATTTATTTATTTTTAAATGAAAATTAATTGCAATTTTTATTAATTTATTTATAGTAGATTTAATCAAATAATAAAATATTATTTATATTATTTAAATTATTTATATTTTGTAAAAAAAAAATTAAGTACACACTTGTTTTATTTATGAAAATATTTTATATTTTAATATTTTCTTATTAAAGTAATAATAATAAATGATAGTATTGTGATAAATTACAAAAAAATTGTTGATTTCTTTGAAGGTTTATGCCGCTGATGGAATGCCGCAGATGATATGCAACATGTGCAGATGGAATTTAGATCGTTCATATAAATTTAAATCTCAGTGTAAAAAAGCAGATGAAGCATTAAGAGCGTACCCATTATCAGGTGTTTTGCCACGACCATTTCCACCAATACCCAATGACCCACCAGAAACTGGTACGAAAAGAGGATCCGAACAGAGAGGGCAAAATGAGAATTCTAAAAAGCCACGCGTTGATAATGGGGATAGAGAAAGACGAGAAAACAGAGAACGTGACAGAGACAGGGAGAGGGAAAGAGAGAGGGAAAGGGAAAGAGAAAGGGAAAGAGAAAGGGACAGGGATAGGGAACGTGAAAGGCAATCAGATAAACGAGAAAAGGGTGATTCTCGTCATGATTTTTACGAAGAGGATCAAGATGCTGGTAGTGAAGATGAACAAGAAACAAATGATTCTAAAGAGGAACGTCCTAAATTAGAACCTGGTGAGATTAGAGTACACGCTTGTGACCAATGCGAACGTACCTTTCCGTTACGACAATCCCTTGTTTTGCACATACAACGTGCTCATAGAGATCGCAATTACAAATGTACTGAATGCGATCGTATGTTTTTCTCAAAATACGATTTGAGCAAACACATGGCTACACATTCAGAGGAAAAACCGTTCTCGTGTCAAGTATGCAACAAACAATTTTCGCGAATGAGTTTATTGCAACGGCACGAAAAGTTGCATCGCGATGAGTTACGTTTTGCTTGTAACCATTGCGATTTAGAATTCTTTACAAACGAGGAATTACAAAAACACGATGATGCAGTGCACAAGAAAGAGAAACCTTACCAATGTAATATCTGTAACAAACGATTCTCATATAAACAAGGATTAGAACGTCACGAGATGATGCACAGTGAAGACAAAACATTCGTTTGCGAATACTGCAAGGAAGCTTTCCGTACAAGTACGAAATTAGCACGTCATTTGACAACTCATGCAGGACACAGGCCGTATCTTTGCAAACTCTGTCCACGTTCTTTCTTATTGTCTCATCATCTTACAAGACACATGCGCTCACATTCCGTCGAGAAACGTCACGTTTGTGAAGATTGCGGTAAAGCATTTAAACGCAAGGAAAGCTTAGAAGTGCATCTTTTGACGCATACCAAACGCACTGGTATGGGATTAACTTGCGATGTTTGTAAACAATCGTGTCGTAATCGAGCTGAATATGTAACCCATATAAAACAGCATATCGAGGCTGGAGAAAAAATGGGACCGGATGGTTTGCAACCGGATAATAAGAGTAAAATGGAGTTGGATTCGGAAGAAGAAGAGGAAGAAGAGGAACAATACTCTGATGGGGATGATGATTACGAACCACCAGCTTATATTATTAAAAAACTTCCAAAAGGTAAGCCTACCGAGAGCGAAGAAGAAGCTGAGAGAGTTGACAAAGAGGATCGTAAAGAGCAAGTAGTTTATGTCAGAGGTAAAGATGGTAATATGGTGAAAAAGACTATCAAAACTTTGATGCCCGTTCAACGCAGAGAAGTTCAGGAAACTAAATCAAGTAATACTTCATCGAATGTAAAGACACCGTCATCTTCATCGTCATCTTCGTCATCTCAAATGAAAGATGAAACACAGAAGACTCGAGTCGACGATACGGAAGCTCAAGTACAAAAAATCGTTGCTTCTGTCTTTAAAGAACATAAAATCCCTCTGAAGCATCAAAATGTTCAAGAAATTGCTAAAGACGGCACACCTTCTTCCAGTGGTCAGAATATTAAATCTCAATCATTGTCACAGAGTTCGCAAGGTCAACAAGTAGTTTCTAAGGATGACAA
This sequence comes from Mischocyttarus mexicanus, assembly GCA_023678845.1. Taxonomy (NCBI): domain Eukaryota; kingdom Metazoa; phylum Arthropoda; class Insecta; order Hymenoptera; family Vespidae; genus Mischocyttarus; species Mischocyttarus mexicanus. The sequence goes on along the minus strand of JACGTP010000136.1, from coordinate 65,500 downwards.
AGTAGATCTTTCAGCAATGAGTAGTGGTACTCCAAAATCGATTAATACAGTTAAAGTTATCAAGAGAATTGTTGTTAGAAAGCCTAATACTCCTACAGAAGCATCGTCGACTACAACAACAACACCTAAAGAAGGAGAAGTTTCGAATCTTATAGCTCAAACGACACCTACTAGTGGACACAAAGTCACCAAACGTGTGATAGTTCGTAGAATTATTCGTCAAGGTGATACCACAAGAGAAGTTATCATGAATCCTGATGGTACAATAATAGATCCAGCCGAGTTAGCTAAACTTCCTACTGGTAATGTTGTCAAAAGAGTGATTGTTAAGAAACCATTAGATAAAACTTCAGGATTAGTACAAGCTGTACTCCAATCTTCTGCAGATACTCGACCAACTACTGGATTGAAAACTAATGAATCTATATCTGTCGAATCACCTAAGTTTGAGTTGAAAACATCTCAATCTTACAATATATCAACATCCTCACCAAAGACAACAGTAGCACAAAAAATGACTGGATTAACGAAAGGTGATCAAGAAACTAAAGAAAAGTTAGAACAATTAGAGAAACGAGTAGAACAACAACGATTGAAGATTGAGGAACTTCAAGCACGAAAACAACAGGAATATGAACCGATAGATGAGATGTTGCCAGAAAGGCATGATGAGTCTGAAGATGAACAACAATTACCATTGAAGAGGGTATTTGTTAAAAGGAAACAAAGTATTTATGATGAAGAACAAGAATATAATGATGATGTTAAACCAATCATGTTTGATGTACCATCTGATAAAGATAACCAACAAGAACAACAACAACAACAACAATTAGAAATGAAAGAAGATATTAGAGATAATCTACAAAAGTTACAAGTTACAACAATAACCACAACAGCAGATGGAATACAAATTGAAATACCAGCATTATCAACAACAACAGTATCTTCTATAGCTCAAGTAATAACACCTACTACAACAGGATTAGTCCTTGCTGCACCCATTTCTACATCAAGAAAGGATACTAGACAAGCTATTGTGACTAGCTCAAAAGTATATGGAAACAAAAAAATAATAGTTTTAAAATCCGAAGATACACCAGACGTGGATGAAATGAATCGTGAACTTAGTAGCATTCTTGATTCAGCTGATACGGTAGCAAAAATTCAAGAAACAGTATTAACCAATTTAACACAAATTTCTTCATCACCTATCAGTGAAAATTCTCAAAAGATTTATACAGATAAATTAAAACAATCTCATACAGTTCCATCTACATCAATGAAGATTGACGAAGAAGAACCTTTAATTGTGAAAGAAGAAACTATTAATGAAAAAGGACAAGAAGAAACTAACAACTTGAAGATTCAAGAAGTTGTTAATATAGATATTTTAAATACAGAAGTGATAGAATTCAAATCAGATTTAGAACAATCCAATGAACAAATTGTTGAACAAGATGAAAATCAAGAATCTAGCTTGAACTTGGATACCCAAGATCTTTCAGAGTCTACAGATATTTTTGAATCATCTGACAATGTCTTAGATGTTCAGAAAAGTGACAATTCATTAGGGGATGCAGTTATTGATTTACATCATAATGATACTATCACTTTGAATGATACCAATGATAGTCAGGACAGTCTTGAAGATAAACTTTCACAGATGGAAGGATAAATGTTTTAATAAAAAGGTTTGTTTTGTTTAATAATCCTGACACTATTTTAACATAAGTGCATCTTCAAGAATTTTTTTAGATGTACGATGTTTTAATTACGAATCGAATTATTCATTTGAAACTTAATTATATTGATACATTATCTCTCTCTCTTTCTCTCTAACACACAGACGTACACATATACACATATATACGTAAAACCTATTCATACGTTTCATTCATTCTTTACAATTATACTCACCTTCTTACAATGGAAAACAAACTTATTTACATCAATGCACCCAATCAAGTTATTATATTTGAATTATTATTTTTTTTTCTTTTTTTCACATACACATATTACGTATAATTAATTTTTCTTAAATTCTATTTCTATAAAAAAGAGAAAATAATGAAGATCTATTTTACCTCCTCTTCGTTCTACTTCAAAAAAAAAAAAATATGAGATAAATTAAAATTCAAAGTTTTTCAAGTAGTGAGATATGCATATTAGCAATTTGTTAAACATAATTTACAATTGTGTTACTAAATACATATATATATATATATATATGTATATGTATACGTACATATATATAATACATTATTTAAGTTTTTTAGTGAGCAGTCACTATTATTCAAAAAAGATTAAGAAATATCTGGTGGTGCATATATGGTGATGCATATGTATATATATATATTAATTGTTTTAAGAATATTTGTAATTATCTATCCAGATAAAGGGAAAAAGATAAATTTATGACATACGTATTAGTAAAATATGTTGTACATGCTAAACATTATTGGTCTTATTATTTTCTTTTCTTTTTATTTTCTTTCCCTTATAAACCCCTTACCCTGGAAATGAAAATAAATGAAACATATAATCTATTGTACAGTTTTATACAAAATATAGATAGTTATATATATATTTGATTATTTTTTATGGCAGAGGATATAGCTTGCGTTATTACATGTACATTTTATTATCTTAATCGTATTAACAATAATAATAATAATAATAATAATAATAATAAACATGTATACTACAACATACTTTTTATTATAAATATTTTTTCGGATAATATATATAATATATTTACAGTGGAATCCGTTTATGACATCGAAAAGAAGTGACAAACATGTCATACAAAGCATATTATTAGAAAATAAACAATTTACTGTTTCTGTTAGGTACATATTATGTATTTAGTTTAATAGAGAGAACAGTAGCATATTAAAAATAGAATAAAAGTTGTACGTAATATGTACATTACATAATTTTTCATTTTTTATATAACAAGTCAATTATTTTTGTCTGCTTTTGTTTTTTCTTTAGATTGTTATAACAGTCTCTAATATTATCGTGTAAAGAAAACATTGCCCTGATCAAATAATCTCGTATAGGGATTCTAGAAAGTGCTAGAATAAGTTTTGAAGAGGACCTTAACGTTCAATTCAACAATTACATAATATAAAAAAACAAATAGAAGATATTTTATCCTTTAAAATGATATCTCTTTTAAGTCTCTACGACTTTCATATCCGGAGATATTCCAATTTAAATAGAAAAGACTTGGATATTAATAATGCAAGATAAACTAATTTGTTTATTAATTATTTGTTAATTTTTATAATTTTACACTCAATTTTATAATCTCAACTTAATTGACTATATGCAAAGTAAATTAAGTTCGTAGGAATTTGATTATAGAAAAATTGTTTATACAAAAATTGTTTATAACAAATTGTTAATTAATAAATAATATGTTGAAAAATAAGAGAAAATTCTGCTCTTTAAAATGATATCTCGTTTGTGTTTGTGCGATTTTTAGTTCTGAAGATATTGCATCTGAAATGTTTTAATTAATAAATAGGGTTCAATGCCCTCGTAGTAAAACGTAAATTGTCAAAATTTATATAGGTCAGTGTGTCATTGACCTATTTATGAATGAAATTATGTAGGTCAATATGTCTCGTAAACATTACCCATTTGCATAGGAATATCTTTGGAACTAAAAATCGTACAAATCTTTTCGAGATATCATTCTAAAGGGCAGAATTTTATCTATCAAATCAACATATTATTAATAATTAATTAACAATTGTTATAAACAATTTTGATAAACAAAATTATTTAAGATAATAAAAACAATTAGTAACATTATTGTGTAAAGAAGACATTGCCCTGATCAAATAATCATTTTCAACATTTCTATGAACTAATCGTCATAATAAATCTGCAGTTTTTAAAGGTAATGATTCCTCCTTCAAGAAACATTTCAATTGAACGATTCTTTAATCTAGTTGTTGGTTTTAAAAATCATTGATATCGTCGAATGATCAACTCCAAATTCCTTAGCGAGAGATGAGTTTGATTCTCTATTTTCTAGTCTGCATATAATTGCACCTTGCTCTTCAATAGCAAATGCTTTATGACGTTGAGATGTCATTTTGTTCACAAATCACTAACGATGTGTAACTTTCAACTATCAACTCATCACTGAGAATCAAAATAAAAATGAGCCACGTGCTATGCATGCACCAAACGTAATCGCAGGGAAAGGGGCGTGAAGGGTCACGAAAACGAGCGAAGGTGGTAGGAATCATATTGATCACTATATTCGGTCATGATTTCTTCAAAATAGATCATAATAAGAGACGTGTCACTATAACCAAGGTCAATATATCTTACTTTGTTATAAAGTGTTTGATATAAAAAGCAAACTTTGCTGTATAATTAATTCATATTAAACAGTTGGTTAATATAGGCAGAATCGTAATAAACGAATTCAACTGTATATATATTTTTTATTTTAATTTAAATTATAATTTGAATAATTAAATAAATAAAAATAAAGAGGTATAATTATTAAAAATGAATTTAGGTAATATACGTTTTATGATTCATAATTTTTGTTTCTTTTTCTTTTTTAATTCAATGTGGTTTTGATTGATCGATATATTTTTATGTTGATAATGTAAAAACATTGAATAAGAAAAATAATATACTTGTGTTGGATGATATGAATATTTTTCTTTGTTTTTTTCTTCTTAATTATTGTCGATGCTGCAATAGCATGCATATTCTATAAGCAGAAAATAACTGGATAATGTTTGAGATTTGTTTTATGTTAATATGAAACTGTTATAGTTAAAGGCGAAGTATTCAGCTTTTTTTTTTTTTATAATAGTATTTTGTTCTTATTTTTTTTTTATAAATTATTAGTCGATTCTTAATTGAGTTGTGTTATGCAGAAAAATATTAAATTGGAAAATAATGAATGAAATTTAAATTGAATATCACTTGTTGTGTGGTCGAATAAAAATTACAAAATTATAGATTAGGGAAAGATAACTAATTTATGTTAATAATTAATCCATTTAGAGGATCTGTCAAATTTCTGCATAACTGACACAAGCCCAATTATTGGAACATTTAAGAAAATACAAAAATCTTTAATCTCCTTCAAAAGTTTAAACAAAATCGATATTATTTTTGAAGATGTTTCTATTCCATTAGATTAACCATTATTTCATGCAAGTATTTAACCACATCTTCGTTTTATTCAAATCAAAGTTTCAAGCCAACGAGTAATAAAATTAAATTAGAAAAGTTTAGTAAAACTTGGCATATAGAAGGGTTGAAATTAGTAGATGTACGATGTGAGTGGTCAAGCAGGGTGGACGTTCTTCCTGCTGGTAAGATTCTGGAGCTGTAAAACAATAGTTTTCACTGTTTTTTTTTGCTTGGTTACCATTGATTTTAATTATCCTTTATTTTTGTATCTTCGAATCACTTTTGTATTAGTTGTTTCTTTATAGTCCTCCTCTTCCACTGTCTATGTACTCGAACCTCTACGAGATAAAGATGATAAAAAAAAAAAACAACGAAAAAGAAACAACTTGAAAGAATTTATTTAGACACGAATAATAATATTAATTTATTTGAAATATGGTTTGAATATTAATATTCAGAGTAGAATATAAATAAATTGGGGTAAAAAATATTAGCAAACCTCAGATAAACTAAAAAACTTGGAAACTTCACAGAAATATGTTCAAATAAAATTCCACAAAATAGTTTAAATAATGTGGAATATTATTTCAGCAAATATTTATATGTAAAAGAAAGTTAATTAATATAAACAGAGTTTAAACAACGTACAATTTTATTTAAACAAATATTTCTGTAAAATTTTTAGTTTCAAAGATATCTGAGATACTTGAGTTGTTAATAATTATTGTCCCACTAAAATGATTGTAAAATCATACCTCTTTCTCTTCCAAAGCAACAGTTGCATATTGTCTTGTAGATACTTCTTCTTTCTTAGCTGGACCAACAGCATGAGTATAAATCAAACCACCAGCAAGTCCACCAAGAATAGGACCCACCCAATATAACCAATGATTATCAAATACACCCATAACTACTGAACTTCCTAATGATCGTGCTGGATTCATTCCAGCACCTGTTCGTGGAACCTAAATACCATTAATGTATTTTTCATATTTATTTATTTATTTATATTGGATTGGCAACTAAATGATTGCAAATTTTAAATAAGAATAAAATATCTTTCCTAAGATTTATCTCTTGCAACTTAAAAAAATTCTAAAAATTCTAAAAGAAGTTAATATTTGAAAAATAAAATATCTTACACCAATAATATGTCCAATGGTAACGGTATATCCAATCAATACAGGTGCTATTCCTTTACTGTAAGATTTTGCATCATCACAAGCACCACAGACAACCATAACTAGTATCATTGCAAGGAAAAATTCTATTCCAAGACCTTGAACTGGTGTTATACCTTCTGCAAGAGAAACAACACCGAGGCTGACTTCCATGCTTTCGGCAGAAAGTGCTCTAAGTACAGCTGAACCAGCAATAGCACCAGCACTTTGAGCGAGCACGTAAAGAATTCCACGAATAATTGGTACCTTCAAATAATCATTCAATATATTAAATAATATTTAGAGTACGTACCCAGTTAACACAAAACGTTAATATGACGTTAATATGACATCATTTTTCAAAAATGACGTAAATCATATGCCATTTTAAAGTTTTGTGTAAACTGACAATGAGTATAAATCTTAAATTTAAATTTAAAATAGTAATATCATAAAATCATCATTATTTGTGTATATACAAAACTGAATTTATACTTTCTTAAAATATAAATTCAAAATCATAAATGGGATAACACTCCTGTTAATATTTAATAATTTAGGGATAATATGGAAACGTAGAAAATTGTTTTGAAATATGTGTGAAGCTCATTGCAGTTCTGAAGTAACCAACGCATAATTAGAAATAACTGGATAAGTAATTATGCATTAACTGCTTTATACTTAAACGATTATGATAATTTATACTCAAACGTGATATGATAATCTTATTAATAGATGATTAGGTTTGATTAAAAATAAATAAACAGAATAATTTTCTTAAATCAATTAAGCAGATTATGTTGGATTATAAATGATGAGATAATCGATGAAGATGATTTCTAATAGAACGTTTCATTATTAATACGATAATCATAGTAATGTATTATTTAAGTGTAAAGTATGAAAAAAAAAATATGAAATTAATTAATTATAAAATATAGATTAATTTCTATAGAAAACCGTGTAAAACAAAATACATGAGACATATGATAGAATTGAAGGATATGTTCCAAAATTGTCTAAGGTGAAACAACTCTAAATATTTTCCCCAAAAAACAGAGCACAAAAAAAAGAATAATGAAATTTATGCTACATAGATTTATAAAATAAATTCATTTTTATTATTAAGACAAATTAAAATTAATATAGAATGAAAATTTAGTTTATAGGTATAAATAGAACAAATATAAAAATTAATAAATTGAAATTAAGAATAAAAATATTAATTAACAATTATTGAATCGTAACTTGATTTAGAGCAACACGTTTGTTTAATCGATCTAATAATACTAATAATAAATCTTTATATATATTACTAATACATTGCTAGATTTGTATATAAATGTAAAGAGAATATAATTTCTTAGATGGTTAGATAAAATTTGAAAATATCGCGACGTTATTAAATCGTTCGAATGATATAAAAGGTAAACATCAGGCAAGAAGAACACTTTTAATCCGACCTTCTCGGCGCACGGTTAATCGAACGGTAGTCTAATTATTAATCATTGGTGTGTCATAGTGTATTATATTGCATTATTACTTTATTTTATATTTTATATTAATTTATCTGTTAATTACAATATTACTATCTGGTAATTATTTAAAAAGAGAGTTTAGAAAGAACAGGATTTTAACATTGTTTCTTTGCTTACAGGTAAGATTCGTCTATAAAAAAAATTCAACGTTTAATGTACAGAAAATTTCTAAATANTAATACTAATAATAGATACCTTAATAATGAATTATAAATATATACAAATAGATTTTTAATATACCTTTCCAATAACCATTAATCCAAACGTTACAGCAGGATTAATATGACCACCAGAAACGTGTCCTATCGCTTGTATAGCAGCAGTTACAGTCAAACCAAATGCAAGACTTATTGCAACAACATTATTCGTTACGACTGATCCACAACCGAAAAAATTTAATAACATTGTCCCAAGAAACTCTGCTAACAAAGCTCGATATAGGCCAGACTTTTTATCAGTCAGCTCTTTCGCTCCAATTGCTTCTTTGAAATTCACCATCTAATAAATATAATAATCAAAATTATTAATAACAATACTTTATATAATACACAGTTATATTTATTTATTAATTTATAAATAATAAAATTATTAATAACACCTTAAATATTAAATATTAAATATTAAACTAAAATATAAAATATTAAAATTCTTATTACAATAATAATTTTTATTATATTACTTATTAGATGTTGGATTTAATTCGTAGCGTTTTTTTTATTAAAAAAATTACATTATTGAAAATACTGCCCATCTCTTGCCACTACTTTTTCCCATTTTTCAGGCTAACTGTCGAATACCCCTTTGAAAAAACTCTTCGTCCTTGAAGGCAATCCATGAATCGATCCAATTTTGCCAATCCTCATAAGATGTTCATTTTTCCCCTGATAAACCATGAGCCATTGATCGAAACAGGTGGTAATCCGAAGGGGCAATAATCCGGAGAATACAGCGGGTGGGTTAAGACTTCCCATTTCAATGTTTCCAGGTATGTTTTCACTGGTTTCGTCACGTGAGGTCGAGCATTGTCGTGCAGTAAAATAACTTTATCGTGCCTTTTGCTCCATTCCGGCCGTTTTTCCTTCAATGCACGACTCAAACGCATCAATTGTAACCGGTAGCGATCCTCAGTGATGGTTTCATTGGGTTTTAACAATTCATAATAAACTACACCTTGTTGATCCCACCAAATACAAAGGAGGAGCTTAGATCCATGAATATTGCGTTTTGCCACTGATGATGATGGTTGTCTGGGCTTAACCCATGATTTTCTACGCTTAGGATTGTCATAATGAATCCACTTTTCATCACTAGTAACGATACGATGTAAAAAACTTTTTTTTTTGTGCCGTTCCCGCAAAAACACTTTATTTGGGATAAACCTCAACATATTGAAATAATAGTAACATGATGTTATTAACAATTAAAACATAATATTTGTTGTAAAAATAAAACCTTGTTAGAGCTGGTTTACGATTAATTTGTTTCTGAAGATGAAAACAGAATACTTTAAAACTCATGTCATCTTTAGTATAACGCTACGAGTTAATTCCAACACCTAATATTATTGTAATAATAATTAATAGAACAAAAAATATTGCATTAATATGCAATAATTTTTCCATTGCTTTATTATTTCACATAAAATATTACAACGATCAAGACGAAAATGATTCATAAACAGGTGTGTTATTTTTTGCTTTACTATTATTTTTCTTTTTTCCTGCCAACAGTTTGTGGTATCGGTTATAAGATTTTTCCAGACTCATAATAAAAATAACTGACTCATATGATCGATAAATTTTCCATCCTAAGAATCATACGAAGGGCATACAAAAGTTTTTGTCTTTCTCTTTTAACTCCATCTTCTCCCCTACCCCCCCCCACTCAACCATTCATCTAATATTTCTCTTTCATTTGAATAGTACCGTTCCGTTTACCGTTAATCACGAAATGCTAAAGTATCTCATAAAGTGTCGTTAACTTTTTTTTTTATTCATTGTTCATTGAGGTAATATAAGTCAGAAAATATGCAGGTAGACATTAATAGTATGATCGATACAAAGTAACAGGTTTTTCTTTTTACGAATAATGGTAATATGAAAGAATAGAAGAGAGATTAAACATGCATACACATATACAAACATAAATAAATGTATATTTATAGATAGATAATAGTGTTAGATAATAAGAATAGAATGATTAGAAAGATTCAAGTTGAAGGTAATATAAACAAGATTGTTAATCTTATAATTCGTTAAGAATAACAATTATAGTATAGTAAAGTAAAGTAAATTAATAATCTAAGAGAGAAGTCACTTTAAGGAATGTGTCAAATGCAAATAACATGGCTAAGTATAAGTTAAAGAATTTATTAATTAAACATGAATCTCTAAGAATAAAATACTTAATTCAATCTTAAATATTGTACAAACGAAAGAGATAACAGTCACGTGAATAAGGATAATAAAAAAAAACAAAAAACACAGTGCAGATTAAATATAATCAATTTAAATATTATAAAATAAATTATTATTTATTTTTAAATAAATTATTAAAAAATAAGATAAAAGGTTTAAATGAACGATGAAGAGTGTATAATTGATTTTTCTTATTTTTTAAATACTCGACAACCTTTTTTTTCAAGCTGAGTACTTTCAGAATGGTACAACTCATGTTTTTATGGAGATTTATGCCAATACTTAAAAAATGTTTAAAAAACTGACCATAATACGGGGTGATGACCCCATTAATGTACTAAAAAATAAAAGAAAAATTGTTGATACTTTTATGAAAGCAATAAGTGGTTGTTAAAAAAGATAGTATTGAAAAAAAAGTGAGAGGAGGAGGAGGAGGAGGAGGAGGAGGAGGAAAGAGAAAAACGACACTACTTAAAGTTTATTAATGATAACTAATAGAAAAGAAAAGATAAGAAGAAGAAGAAGAAGAAGAGAGAGAGAGTGTGACGTTTACGAATATGTTTAGCGATTCATAGATCGGTTAGGTCTGCAAATTTAGATCGAGGACACTCTACGTCAAGGGACACAACATCGATAGCAACGATACGAAAGTTTATTTTACGTTTTAACGAGTCACCATGTATCCAGGTTACATTACGCATGCAGATAGGCACATCCTCGGTGAACACGAATTTACCGATCTTGGCAAGATTTTTGATTTAGGCTACAATTGTTCATTCATTTCTATCAAGGATAATTTATTTGAAACTTAAATGGAGGTGTGGTTTAATTAATATGACTGAGTATTAAATTGCAAATTTAAAATAAGTATCGTCCAGTTAACACAATACGTTAAGATGACGTTAATATGACGTTAATATGACGTTAATATGACGNTATTCTAACATAACCTGGAACCAACCTGGAGGCGTGGTTTAATCCAAATTAATAATCAAACCTATTCCTTCTAATAAACACCAAAATCATTACCTTCATCGCTAAAAATACTTTGAAATTATATTCTACGTCAATTTTATTATACAAAAAAGAAAAAACGAAGATTAATCACCGTACCTAAAAAAAAATCTCGCGTATAAAAAAGTATCTATCGTGTTAAATCGAAGGACACATGTATCATATATTTTTATATATTTTATTTTGTATTATCCTTTGAAATGACTCAAACTATCCTTCCGTGATGTGATCTAATAATTTTCTAACTGGTCGTAAAATAATCGATGATCAAACAACACCACCTTTCCAACACATTTGAATTTTCTCGAATACAAAACGTCATTTCAAGATTCTTAAGATGCATATAAAAACAAATAATGAAAAAACAATAAGAAAAACAAAAATCAAATATGAAAATCAATCATAATCTGAATTTAACTTTACACTTTCTCAATCGTGATAATAATTATTGAACGATGATTGATGATCAATGATTTAATACTCCACCTTTTCAACACTTATCTGAATTTCCTTGAATATGGATTTTTATTTCAAGGTAAATATTAAAACAAAAACAATAACAACGATAAAAAAAAAGGAAGCTTAATCATAATCTGACTTTAATTCTACAAATTTTTTCGATCACGATAATAATTATCGATTCGAATTGATTGGAATTGTTTTATTTTTTTGTCATTTTCATTTTCATTCATTTCAAGATCATTCATTCATAATCAGACAGATGATTACGCAAACAGATATTATCCGAGATGTCCTCTAAATCGTGTTTCACGAATAATGTGGAGGTGGTTGCTTTATTTCACGATGATGTCAAACACACACACACACACATACACACACATACACACACATGCACAGATATTAGAGAGATCGTTACTTCCTTCGTAAGTAATCCACCGTAACGATACGTTCGTTATGTTACCATAAACTCAAATGTAAGATTTGCACAGTTAATACAGTGTACACTAATCATTACGAAACTTTAGTAACATGATCTAAAATGTTTCATAGTAAGTCAAGGAATGATAAGTTTGTCTAATTAGTCTAATCTTGGAATATCAAATAATTTCATATATTTTATATTTCTATATATTTTTAATTATTTCAAATATATTTATGCAAGTACATAAAAAGAAAATAACTGGAAAGTTATTTAATGTACTTTTTAAACTTAAAAGTATTGAGTGATTTTTTAAGCTAATTATTAAGAGACCGAATTAAGTTATAAATTAACATGTAAGACATTTGATAATTTTTTTTTTTATATTTTGGATACTCTCTCGAGTCACATTTATATATTTTTGTTTAAATAAAATACTATGGTGTTAAATATTAATATATATATTAGATTATTATATATATTATATAATATAATATTAATATAATATTTATATATATAATAATATAATATTAATATAATATTTATATATATAATAATAATAATAATAATAATAATAATAATTTTAATATATTATATAATAACATATATATTTTATGTGTATGTGTGTGTGTGTGTGTATGTGTATGTGATAAAAATAATATTTAATTAATAAAGTTTCGATATATGAATTAAAAATAAAATAGAAACTAAGAAAAAAATATTAGAATAATTTTCGATGAATTTAATTAACAGATTTAATATTCATTCATTCAAAGAAACCATACTTGATTAATCGTAACTTCAACTCATCGTAAAATCCCTCAAACAAGAATCATCATATTAGTCAGATTTTGAATCTTACGAGAGACTGGTAAATTTCCAACGATACACGTGAAAGCCAAAAAAAGAAACCGGTTGATTTGACATAATTTACCGGTTGTGTCATCATAGAATTTATCGAGTATCCAGAACCGTTCTCCTTTTCGGTTCTAACACGGTCGTTGTCCTTCTATGGTACTGATTCTATCTTTATTCTTTTATTTTCTCTCTTTTTTTATTCTCACAGTTATTTTTATTTCTATTTTATTTCTCATATCTTTTTTACTTCCTCTACATCTTTCTAGATTTTTCTTTTTCAATGTTTCTTAGTTATTTTTAAAATAAAATAATAAGAAGAGATAAATACTAATATTATCAAAATAAATTGGTTAATATTTGGGCTAATTTTAAACAATTTCAATTTTTTGAAGAATTATATATCAAAATTATTCGAACATTTTTTTTTAATGAAACTTTTAATTTGTCGTTTAATAATAATTATTAAAAGTGACTGTGATTTTTTTTCAAGAGAATTATTTCTAAAGAAACGTATTTAATAGAATACTATAATAAAATAAATAATATGAATTAATAATTAAATTCAAAAATAAAAAAAATCAAATTCTGATTGGAATAAGTGTTGGTAATTTATGTGTACGAAATTAGTATTTTATTAAAATGTATATAAATAAAATATACAAATGTGTGTGTGTGTGTGTGTGTGTTTGAGACATTGATTCAAAAAGTTATTAAAAATATATATTTAATTATATTTATAATCAAAAAAGAATAAATAATGAATCTATGATTGATTTTCTTTAAAAGATTATTAATCTGAATAAAAATGAATTAATTCTAATTAAAAACCTTTAACAAAAAAGAGAAATCTTATCATAGAATAATATTCTAAAAAGAAAATTTGATCATCATGCAAAGTAATATAAAATAATTAACGTTTACGTACCTCGAGTTATTACAACGAGTAAGAACAAAAATAAAAAGAGAAAGAGAGAGACTCAAATGATGATCCTTCTTCCTTCTCTCCTTCGATCCTTAGACTAACGAATAACAACACGTGACTAAACTATCTTCTCTATCAGCTGACCACAATTGTTCGACAAACAAGAAAAAAAAAAATGAAAATAATGAAAGAAAAAATATAAAAAAAGATAGAAAAATAATAGAAAAATGTTTAAAGAATAATAATCAAATAAATATTTTATTGTCACGTATGTAGTATTATGGTTCACTAAAAAAATTGATTTTGATTTTGATTATGATTATGACAATGATGTTGATGATTTCGATTGATGATGATCAGAATGACTCGCGTACAGGTCTGAAGAGTTTCCAAGAGACGACTGTGTCAGTTCTGTTTCGACCATAGGAGATACCGTTCTCGAGTGACGTGTGAGTATGTGTACGTGTGAGTATCTTTAACTAATACATATAATCGTATACTCTAGCTGAATATGAGAGAGAGAGAGTAGGGAACAGAGGGGGGGATACGGACAATGTGTAAGCACGATGTTCAAACTATCCTAGATCTTTAAGTAATTTTCTCTTTTTTTTTTTTTATTCTTCTTCAATCCCTCCTTTAACCCCTCTCCAATGCTCCTCGTAACGTTTCATTTTACAGTTATACATTATAATATTTAATATATATAATATTATATATAATATAATATATAATTATATATAATTTAATATATAATATATAATATATTTTATATATAATTTAATATATAATATATAATATATTTTATATATAATTTAATATATAATATTATATGTAGTTTCCCTGATTGAATGAATATTATTATATAATAATATTATATATTATATATATTATATATTATATATTATAATAATATAATATTATATGTAGTTTATCTGAATGAATGAATATTATTATACAATAATATTAATTATTTAATTTAATTTATTTTTATAATTATATTTTTCATTTACTTCTGTTAAATTTTGTAATAACTTTAACAAAACTTGGATTCAACCAATAAGTGTTAAAAACAGAAAATATTTCACAACCACTATTCGAATTTTTTTAATAAAAAAAACATAAACATAAATTTATTTTATTTGTTAAATTATGAAATAGTTTTGAGTAAATTTGGATTCAACCAATGTCTGCTAAAAATAAACAAAGTTTCAGAAACCATTATTGTAATATAAATACATTGCATTTAATACTTAAATGTTTTTTTTTTTTTTGGAATATTATTTTAGTAATATGCAAAAAGAAAATACATTCAGAGTTTAATATAATTCAAAATAATAGATAAATCATTTTTTATTATCTCTATTTATTATATCCTATTGAAAAATATTTCGAATCTTATTATATCCACAATGTATAATAAACGTTAATCCAAATGATTTTCTAGCCAAGAACAACAATAAATATAATAATAATCTATAAATTAAACTCACAGTATTTGTCACTTAGAAGTATTATAAATTGTTGAAATTCTTGGCTTAAGTATCTTCATCGTTTCCTTTGAAAATCCAAGGATAAACTGAAAAGATTGTTTTTCTTTTCCTTTTTTTATTTCTTTCATATTTTTCATTGCATGTTAGAAGAATACGTAATTATATGTATTTGACAAAGTACGTTGTTTCATAAGATTACGATCTGATTTTCTTTTTTTAAAGATTAAAATGATAAATAAATACAGTTAAATTTCATTTATCTTTATCCCGTTAATCCAAATTACCGGTTTAACCAGATTATAAAATATTATACTTTCGTTCATTGAATTATGAAGAATACAAAATTCAAGAAAAAAAATAAAACATATTTTTTTAAAGGATTGAAATAAATTCTTTTCTTTTTTTAAATTACTACAATCTTTATCTTAATTGAAATTTAATTTATATTGAACGTAATATATTATTTTTATAGATAAACGTTTATAGACCTTTTATTGGTTTTGATATATTTTTCTAAGAATATATTGTAAAAATACAACATATTTTTAGAACGAGTTACGATCGTTGATTAATCAAATTGAAATACAATTCTTAGTATTTGAGACGTAAAGAAATTTGTAAGGTCATCCGGATTGGTCCTGGTTACATTTCGAATTTGATTACCACGAAATTTCATTGTAGATAAATAACGATAGAAATAGTAGGAAACAGTAATCTAAATTTGTGGTATTTCCAGATTATAAAACGTCATTCTTATCTCGTAAATGAGAAGAAGAAGAAGAAGAAGAAGAAAAAAATCAACTTGTAGAAAATATATAATAATCACGAATTTATAATTTAGAGACTAACACTTTAAAATATTTCATTAGTTGCAAAATTATATTAATATTAATAATAATAAATATTCTTATTAAATAAACCCAA
Source organism: Mischocyttarus mexicanus (assembly GCA_023678845.1). Taxonomy (NCBI): domain Eukaryota; kingdom Metazoa; phylum Arthropoda; class Insecta; order Hymenoptera; family Vespidae; genus Mischocyttarus; species Mischocyttarus mexicanus. The sequence continues at coordinate 49,119 of JACGTP010000136.1, read as the reverse complement.
AAATAGAAATTAAAACAATTCTTTTCTACGTAAGACTTTAAATTTTGCAGTAATATAAAATTAACAACAACAGTAAAATAATAAATAAAACAAAATTTATTACGTCAATGTAACTAAAAACCATCATAGGTCCAGTCCAATTATGAGATGTATTAGTAATATTTATTATTATTATTAAATAATAATAAAATAACATATATAATATTATATAATAATATTCATTCATTCAAGGAAACTACATATAATATTATATTATTAAATAATAATAAAATAACATATATAATATTATTATATAATAATATTCATTCAATCAGGGAAACTACATATACATAAACAATAATAAACAAATTTAAAATGTTAATAAACAAATAAATAAATTTCGAAGATTTTTTTATAGTTCGAATAGTTACATTGATTAAACATTGCAAACGTAGGAAGTAATAATTGTAATCTAAGTAGACCAGGAACGTGTAAGGTTACAAATTGATCGAATAGACTGTTTTACATTCTTAAATGAGATCGTGTTAACACTTGTAAACGTTCTATGTGTGCTATTTAAGTAATAATTATGTAGCACACATAATCGCTGAATGTAGGCCGATAGATAACGTTAGGATTATATATATGAGATGTGTATATACGCGTGTTACATATTTATGTCGACAGTAAACATCGCTAATGCGTTATCGACTTTTACTGCCAGAAATTATACCACGTTACATTATTTTTTATTTTTTTCTTTGACTCGTAATACTCCTAAACTAAACTCAATTTTTAATAATAATACTTTACAAACCGAGTATGTAATTTTAATATTTTTAATCTAAACATTGTTTTACATTTTTACATATTTTTATTTAATATAAAACTAATTTTATTTTTTATTACTGAAAAAATGATAAATTTTTAAAGTAATTATTATTAAATGTAGAAAGTACATTTTCACCAGCAAAATCATGGAATTTTTAGACCGGAACCGGTAATAATCACTACGATATTAAGATTGTAAGATGCATGTGTAAAATCCTCTCAACCAAGGTGAAACACAATTCTTCTTCTAATTGGCTGAATCTGGGTGTTTTTGGGTAATTGTTTCCTTCAGATGATCCAATTATTTACAATACAGGTTTGAATTAAGAGTTTGGGTGTAAAGAAGCAGCTCCTAGTAAATGATTTCCTGCCAATCCCACCAAACACACAGGAAAACCTTCCTGACTGCCGTTTACACCAACTCACTGTGATTCAACCAAGACATTGGTCATAAGTGACCTATAATTCATCACCAATTCATCATTTTTTCATCATTCACTTCAGAAATGGATCAATTTTCTAGCAATTCAGCAAAAATTCGCAGATTGATATTCGGTCCATAAGGTTTTCTCGCATTTAACTCGTATGACACCCTATTTAGCTTCTTTTTGTATTCAATCTTATTCAAATTGTTCCAAAACGATTTCTTATGCAATGTTTAACTCTTGACCAATCGAAACATTACCTGTTCTATACACTTATCTTCAATTTCTAGCTTACATTTTGTTTTTTCAACTAAGATTCCCATGTTGAGTTTTGTTGCAGTAAGTTTGAAGGAATGAATCTGCCTCTTTAAATATTCTTCACTGTCAGTGATCAATTTTATGGTTTCTCATTCTGTAAGCTTGTTGATTTTCTTGTTTCAGAAATGATCTGATTCATTATTTAATTAAATAGCAACAAATGACAATGAATTATTTTATCGTACTCCACTTTTTATAGCAAATTTTGTTTCATTTTTTGGTGGTGTAATTTTTGTTCTGGTATTGGTGTTGATATCTTTCATTATCAATAAGATAAATTATTATTTATAATAAAATAAATGGGTATCTTTATTGCATATATAGAAACGTAACCATATCTTCTTTTTCTATTCTCCATTAAACTGATTCCAATGATGAACGTCAACGTCAACGTCAGCATTGAATCGACCTGAATCCAGTTAGTCCTGTAAAAACCTGATATTTCGTATATGGGATCTTTACGAGGTACACGTGGTTGCATGTTGTATGTTTTTCTGAGAAATTGTTATAGACTGGACAGGAGGATCATGACCTCGTGATAATTCCGTCTGCATAACTCCTTCTACGTGACTATCTTTCTCTACAACACATTCAAACACACACATACACACACACACACTCAAATCTAAACTTACACATACTGGTTCATTGTAAGTATATTTATTTTATTTTATTTTATATACAAAAATATAAAATCATACGATTGAGAAGAAGAAAAATGAATACCAAACCACGATTAATATTTTATAAATCTTTTATTTCTTTTTCCAGCTTAGTTAAAGGTTGTAATATTTTTAGATTGTGTACGAATCAATATATGTGTAATACTGCCAAAGACTTTTATGATTATTTTAGTGACTTTTATCGTACACAAATTGAAAGGTGCATATACGAAACGTGACAGTAATCATACGAATTGCAATGCACCGATAAATCGATGATTACATTTTAATGTTCGATACCTGTTTTCTATCATGCATTTAAAAACAGCTACTACAAAGCTTCAATATAACTAAAAGAAAACCAGACGTCTTTGATTTTGATTCCATCCAACAGAATGATTCTATATTCAGATTTACGATAACTTCAAGATTTATAACGAGAGAAAAATACGATCACTATAATTAAACTTATAACACATTGCCAATTTTCATTCGACATTTATCAATTTTGATTCTACTTTTAATTTAATATTAGCTGTTGGAATTAATTCGTAGAGTTTTTTATATTAAAAAATAACGATTTATTTGAAATGAAAGTAAAAAATTACATTATTGAAAATACTGTCCATCGCTTGCCACTACTTTTTTCCCATTTTTCAGGCTAACTGTTGAATACCCCTTTGAAAAAACTCTTCGTCCTTGGAGGCAATCCATGAATCGATCCAATTTTGCCAATCCTCATAAGATGTTAATTTTTCCCCTGATAAACCATGAACCATTGATCGAAACAGGTGGTAATCCGAAGGGGCAATAATCCGGAGAATACAGCGGGTGGGTTAAGACTTCCCATTTCAATGTTTCCAGGTATGTTTTCACTGGTTTCGCCACGTGAGGTCGAGCATTGTCGTGCAGTAAAATAACTTTATCGTGCCTTTTGCTCCATTCCGGGCCGTTTTTCCTTCAATGCACGACTCAAACGCATCAATTGTAACCGGTAGCGATCCCCAGTGATGGTTTCATTGGGTTTTAACAATTCATAATAAACTACACCTTGTTGATCCCAGCAAATACAAAGGAGGAGCTTAGATCCATGAATATTGCGTTTTGTCACTGATGATGATGGTTGTCCGGGCTTAACCCATGATTTTCTACGCTTAGGATTGTCATAATGTATCCACTTTTCATCACTAGTAACGATACAATGTAAAAAACTTTTTCTTTTGTGCGGTTTCCGCAAAAACACTTTATTTGGGATAAACCTCAACATATTTAAATAATAGTAACATGGTGTTATTAACAATTAAAACATAATATTTGTCGTAAAAATAAAACCTTGTTAGAGTTGGTTTACGATTAATTTGTTTCTGAAGGTGAAAACAGAATACTTTAAAACTCATGTCATCTTTAGTATAACGCTACGTATTAATTCCAACACATAATAAATATTAATTATATTATTATTTTATAGTTTTTAGTTTATGATGCATTTTAGCAGCTTATTATGAATTATTTATTATTTGATTTCATAAGAATAATATGTGTGATTATATTTCTTGTAATTTTAGGTGTAATGAAAAGAAAAGGTATTTAATTATACTTGTTAATTATATTTTTTATATGTTAAGTTATAGATGAATTTTATGAGTTAACTCAATCTGAATCATAAAATGTAATATCGTGCAAATCGTAGAAAAATATAAGACAATCATAATCGCATGTCAGTTATTGGTTCGAATGTGTACGAATATTCACACACATGTCTTTTAAAATATTCATTCGTAACTCGTGGTATAAAATAATGGTAGGAAAAATGTGTAAATATTGAAATGTCATACGTTACCTTTTACGAATCAATTATTGTATCAGACATCATACGTAAAAGTAACATCGATATTTGTTCTGAAAGAAAACACAAACTCTTTTAAATGCAATAATTCAACTAAATATTTGAAATAGTATTTTAAATATAAAAATATGCTTGCATAATTATTCGAATTGTTCAAATTCTATGAGTTACTATTTGTTGTTGTTGTTATTGTTTATTAACCAGGTAACTGTGTCATTCTGTTTTGAAAGTACACACCACTCGTAGCTTTCGTGTGTCACAAAAATCGATCAATGACGAGTATAATCGTCAAACACAAAGTTAATGTCACTGTTAAAATATTGCATTAAAACAAATAGGTTTTATTTTATAAAATTACTTATTTTGTTATTTATTTTAAACACAGTTAACTGGTTAAATATAATTTTATTTATTTAAGACAATTATACAAATTTATTCCACCAAAAGAGAGTTGATATTTTATTAACAAACAAAATTTTATATAAAAAATGTTAGGGTCAATTAATTAATTATGTTTTGATTTTTGATTAGAATTATTTCAACAATTTTCATTAAAATTAAATATTATTAATATTAAAAAATAAATGTCGTATTATTGGCTACAATTCAATGGGAAAAATCTGATATTTTTTTTTCCACCAATGTCTGTGTCTCTGTGTGTGTAAATTAAAAACAAGAAGAAAATTATGCATTTATAAGTTAGAAAATATGTTATGCGTTCGCATCGCGTTTAATCTATCATTTGACCCGACGTATGCTAATTATCTCTGATATTTTAACACGCGAGTTGGCTGTTGTCCATGACTTCAACAACCTAACGCGTGTTTCTCATAACATTAATACAACGAACTTAGAAAACTTCAAATAAATATTTAATATTTCAAGGATTCTGGAGTATTAGCATAAACAGCTAATGTTTTATAAAATCAAACTCTGTTTCGTGTGTCATTTTCAAGCGTGTATCGTGCGAATATAAAATAAAAAGAAAATAAAAATAAAAATAAAATCAAACTGGTATTGGATTGACCTAATCCAGTAATACACAGAACTTGGTGATTTGGCATAGTTAGTTATTTATTTACACCATTTGTTTTTATTTTTTTAGTAGCTAAAATCAAACTATTAGTTATTGTCACTCCACCCATAATTGTCAGCCCACAAAGCCCAGTTATTCTCGAGACTGAATAATTTCAAATACACCCAGAATATAATATTTAATTTATTTATAATAGTTATGTACACAAATCATTAAATATCTTTCAATCACCACTTGGTATAGGAAATATGCATCCCATAAATTGTAATTTTGATTAATCATTCCAACCAAATGTGTATATGTGTTATAATTACAATGTTACTCTTGTTATCTTCACGTAAAGAATATTCACTAATAGATTGGTTGATAAACCCTTGAAACACTCGGTATACATGCATATGTATAGGACATATACATACGTAAATAGATCGTTTGTTACAAGGTATGACCGGAAGTTGAGGGTAGCGGAACGATTATCCAACTCGTATGACCTCTTATCTCATCGTCCTTCGTATCCAATGCTATTCATTTTGGATTTAAAGGAGTTAGAAAAGGTCGAGGTCAGTTCTAGATTTGATGTATAAATGTATTCGGTAATTTATGTTTTTACAGATAAAAATCCTGTCAAATTTAGATATTTAATACCGGAATAAAAATTGAAAGAGGTTTTCTTTTGGATAATTTATTGAATAAATATTTGAATCGTTTATTCCACTTCTTGAAAAATCTTCAATCAAAGTATCAAACCATTAGCATAATCATAATTTTTTTATATTTATAATAACTTTCTCTAATAATTAATAATAATGTTATTAAAAAAAAGAAGAATTTTTTGACAACTGAATTTATTGTTGCATTTAATGAACTGCATTTCAATATTAAATGCATTCCAGATAATATTGAAATTTTTCATGGTTCAAATTAAAGTTCATTTTCTGAAAATATAGTCAACATTACATTGGATTAATTTAATTGAAAATAATGTAGGATAAAATAACAGATAAATTGATTTTTATTTTAATTTTCACTTAGACTACTTTCATTATTATGGGCTGAAATTAATTTGTAATTTAATGTGGTTACTTTGATTAACTCTGTGCTTGAAAATAAATTTACACCTTTTTTGATTTATTATAAAATAATACAAAAATAAAATAAAGAAGTAGGAGAGTTATTGTCATTGGTTGATTGATCGTATAAACAGTGTTACCTCTACCATGTATTCTGACCATCCCCATCTGTCACGCGAGAACGGTATGGTCGATGTCAAGGTTGTTTGCTGTATTCTATCTCTATCACTTTCTCTCTCTCATTCTTTCTCTCTCTTTCTCTTCTTTTTATCCCTTCCGGATCAAGAATCGTTCGTGAAACCAAGCACGACACACTACAACAGCATTGTTCCCTATTGTTTCACCACTTAAACAAGTTCTCTTGGAATGGACAGGTATAAAGATTATTATTTTTTAATTAAATCAATCTTAACTTTGTTTATAATAAAATTTTAGTTATGATTGTTCAGTGAAAAGTGCATTAAGTGTAGTAACATTTATTTGAACATTGTTTCTCATTGTTTGATTACTTAAACAAATAGAAATAACAATTATTATTATTTATTTTAATTAAATCAACCTCAGCTTACAATCGTTTTAACATACGAGTTATAGTTTCCTTATAATAAAATTAAAATTATGATTATTCAGTGAAAAGTGCATAATAATAGAATGAACAATTACTATTGTGGGTGGTTTATATTCTCTTGAGAAAAATATAATATGGTAGTAATGAGAAAAAAAAACCATTAGAGTTGTGCATAATCGTTCAAACACTAAACGCGACACCTACGTTAATCTATGGAAAGAGTTTTTGGTCTTTCATTCGAGTTTCAACAACAAGCCTAAGAGGTTGGCCCTAGCCAAAGACCAAGTAAGTGTTTGTTATCCTTTCTGTTACAATTTTTCTTTTCTCTAATTATTAATCTTTCTTCGTGAAGAAATTATTATTATTTGGTTTCTTAATCAGAATATTCATTCCAATTTCACTTAATTTTATTGACATTTATTTTTTCTAAAACACTCGTTACATGTTTTAATATTTCCAAATAATATTTTTAATACCCAAATTTCATATTATAAATAATATTATTACATTTTATTGAACTATGTTGTTTAATTTTAATAAAAAAAAATCAACAAACAAATACGAAAGGTTCTTTACACAAAAGTTACGTGACAGTACGTGTAACCATAAGTACACGATCATCATTTTCTCTTCAATCCTTTGTTATTTCATCTACTCATTCTCTTCTATTCTCTTAAACACACACACCTACACAAACACACACACACACAAACACAAACACATACTCTTTTATAATCTCTTTATCTCTGTCCTTTGTCTACAAATCAGTTATTATTTTCGCTTAAACCTCTTGGCAAACGTAAGAATCTAATGAATCCGTCAACGAGTTAGGTTTAATATGCCATTCAATGAAAACTATCCACGTATACCCTGAAATTACAGTCTTCGTGTAACTTCGATCATCATTTTTCAAGATCTTTGCCAAGGATATCGAAAATGTACTCCAAAAAATGAGATTTTAAATAATACACGATAAAAATATTACATAAATACAAATACCTTATAATAAATGATTATTAAAATCAATTAACATACTCCAAATAAAGATATTAATTTCAGAATTACGTTTAAATATAGAAAACGCATGTTACTATGAACGTATCAACGGTATTTCCCGAAGGACACACCAGAAATGGGGATAAAATACATCGTGAAAATTCACATACATCTGATGAAGACGATCACTTCAAGGAACAATGTTTTCGTGAGTTTACTTTCATTAATTTTATTTTACTTTATTGAATATATCCATTAATACACCCACACACACACACACACACACACACACACACACATAGAACACACTTTAAATACCATTTGTCCAAGACTGAAATTGATACTTCATCGATCTAATTATTATCAAATATTTAATTTCTACAATTTCTAATATTAATTATCTTATCACGAAGGATCTGTAAAGGAATTGTTTTCAACCGAGAAATATTTACACGTATTTTACGTACCATACAATTACCATAAAATTACCTGACGTGTCGGTATCTTTCAGTATTACGTATAAAATGAAGTTTTCCATTCGTTTGTAAAGTTTTTCCGCGTACCGTGTGTTCACCCATCTGTGAATAATAACTCGAATGTTAAACGATTTCAATAATAATGATTGGAATCTAAGTTTCCGATGATCGAAGAAATGAATTGTTTTTTTATTATTTTACGGTTTAAACGATTCAAATAATAATGATTAGAATCATTGATCGGAATCAATGATTCTGATGATCAAAGTAAAGAATTGTTTATCTTTATTTTACAGTAGCTATCGTTGTTATGCTAATGTTGTGGTTTTTATAGATTCGTTTAGAAAACTAATCGATTTTTATTGGAAAGATTGTTGTTTTGTATCTGAAATAAGGAAACACTCGTCAGTTTTGTTTGATAATTTCTCATTAAATAATTAAATGATTAATAGTAATTATTTTTATAATTTTATAAATTAATTTTTGTTTTTTTTTTATTTTTAATTAATTATTAGTGTTTTTTTTTAAATATTAAAACAATAAAGTAAAAGACCAAATACAGGAACTGAATTTTTTCTTATTTTTAAAATACTTTAATATATATATTATCTGAAATAGCTAATAGTATTAAATATATATATTACCTGAAATAGCTAATAGTATGAAATATATATATTACCTGAAATAACTAATAGTATAAAATATATTAAATAATTTAGCTATTCATACACAATCATATTTCAGTTGTTTTAAATTTATATTTAACAATTTGTTTTTTATATTTCGGATAAAATATTAAGGAATCAAATAAACCAAGATTTTGGAAATTCTATCGAGTCTATCAAAAATGGTCGTGGTTATCTCGGATCAGATTAATTTAAGATTCAATTTTAAACGATTGACATCTGAATTAATTTATTTTAAATATAATTTTAATAAAATAATATATTGAATTTAAATCAACACATTCTAAAATATATTTCATTGAGTTCAGGCTAATTTAAAATAAAAAAATATTTGAACTACGATGATATGTCGGTTAAAAATCGTCGTATCATTTTACCGAATAATCATTCGACGTAGAATTTTATTTAACGAGGCGTATAACCTTGAACGGTTAGAACATTCTCAGAGAAGTTGCACGTAATAGTAACGCGAATATCAAAGAATAGTTTTTACTTGCAACTTTGCAAATGATACAAGAAACAAATAAAAAGAAATTATTTTTCTTTAATCGGTTAAACAATATTTCATATTTTTAATAAAATATGTATTAACAATAATAAACTAAAATATAAAATTAATTGTAATTAGGGTATTTTATTTCTATGAATTCGCATAGCAATTGAAATGGAAGCATTAAAAAAGAATTTTCGAGAAGTCTCACGAAGACTTTTATTTAAAGTTTGTAAAAAAAATAAAGAAAAAAAAACGATGATCATATTTGATTAGTGTTTCGTCGTATTAACGTAATTGCGTTAATGTGGAACCAAATATGTTCCTGGTATTTAGTATAACGATGGAAGTAACACACAACAGTTACGATAATTACAACTTCCTGCAAATCTGAACATTTTTTTTTGAAGTATAATTTTCTATATCTTAACTATGAATAAATATATAAATACAAGAGTGTTTCATAAAAGATTCCAATTTATTTTTGATTAATATAATAGTTAATTTAATAGAATAATAATTGTTTAATAATTATTAATAATACAACTAACTATGACTGTTTGATTTTGGTAATGATTGTAATTATATTT